>VSMD01082739.1:0-58553 GCA_008750895.1 Mirza zaza
GGCTGGCCGCTCAGCGTGGAGATACAGGGGGCCCTGGGTTTCCTTCCTCTGTGTCCAGCCTGAATTCCAGAGCAGACAGCCAAACATGGGGTCAGGACAGAACGCCAAGTGGGTCTGGGAATCCCTATAAAATACCATGGTAGACAGGAAGGAAGGAAAGAGGTAGGCTTGGCACATGGAGTCTCAGAATTTTCCAATTGGATCAGCCAATCCCATCTTTCCCCTTCCTTGCTGTGTTATCTTGAGAAAATTGCAGGTTATAGCTTTGTCTTGGCTTCTTCATCTATTAAAAATAAACAACTGGAGACATAGTCATACCTATTGAGATGATTATGTGAGTTGATATTCATTCATTCACTCAACACATATTTATTGATTCTCTATTATGCACCTGTCCCTGTCTTATGTGCTTGGTATACAGATAAACATTCCTATTTTCCTGGAGTTTACATTGTACGGTGCAAAGACAGATAATAACAAGGAAGCAAATATGTAATGCAGGAGGTGGTGGAAATATTATAAAGAAAAGGGGCTAGAAATTGACAGGGTGGGGAGAGTGCTATTTTATAGAGAATGATCCAGGAGGACATCTCCAAGGAGCAGAGACCAGAAGACAGTGAGAGAACGGGGTAGGGAGGGGTTGGTCCATGCAGAGGGAACAGCCTGGGCAGACTCTGAGGCAGGAGTGACCTAGAAAGAGTTCTTTTTTTTTTTGAGACAGGGTCTCACTTTGTTGCCCAGGCTAGAGTGAGTGCTGTGGCATCAGCCTAGCTCACAGCAACCTCAATCTCCTGGGCTCAAGCAATCCTCCTGCCTCAGCCTCCTGAGTAGCTGGGACTACAGGCATGCGCCACCATGCCCAGCTAATTTTTTGTATATATATTTTTGGTTGGTCAATTAATTTCTTTCTATTTATAGTAGAGACGGGGGTCTCGCTCTTGCTCAGGCTGGTTTCGAACTCTTGACCTCGAACAATCTGCCCTCCTTGGCCTCCCAGAGTGCCAGGATTATAGGTGTGAGCCACCACGCCTGGCCTGGGCAGAGTTCTGGAACAGCCTAGAGGCCCATGTGGCTACAGAGGTGGGGGAAGGGTAAAAAAAAAAAATCCCTACCGCCCGGGATGGCTTCCCGGCTCTCAGAGGACTTACTGAATCAGGAGGTTCTCAGAATCCAGTTCCTGACCCTGCTCCCCTCACTCTGCTGAGTCAGGCTGTGTCCTGGGCTTCTCCACTTGGAAGGCAGGAGGCTTGGGTGCAGGCACCGAGAACCACAGAAACAGCTGTGGGCTCTGGAGTCACCACCGTGACCTGAGTTGGAGCCCTGCTATGCCACCTTCTGCCTGTGTTTCTCTAGGTAGCAGATTTCACCTCTCTGAGCCTATTTCCTCAAGAGCAGAGAAATAGTGAAAGGCCCGATGATGAGGGGCTTGGAGGTATCCATAGCCTATGTAGCATCTATTATTCAGAGTAGGAGGAGAAGTCAGTGAACGCCTTAGAGGAGTGGTATGCCCTGACTCACGTTCTAGAAGGATCCCTCTGAGCAATTTGGGAAGAATAGATGGTAGGGCAGTACGGGTGAAGTCAGGGAGCCCAGTGGAAGTTACTACATGATCTGGAAGGGAGATGATGGTGGCTTGAATAAATAGAAGTACATATATGATACTCAGAACAGAGCCTGGCACATACAAAGAGCTCAGTCAATGTTACCTATAATTATTCTTGCTGAGCTGGGCAAGGTGGGGTGTGCTTGTAATCTCAGCTACTTGAGAAGCTGAGGCAGGAAGATCCCTTGAGGCCAGGAGTTCAAATCCAGCCTGTTCAACCTAGTGAGACTCCATCACTAAGAATAATAATAATAAAAAAAAATTGCTGGCATCATCAAATTCTTTATCGTCATTTAGGGTAGGAGGGTAGGAGGTCAGGAAAAACCTGAACCGGCCTATATCCCAAGCAGGAACAGACACCAGACCCTGCTGAACCCCACATGGGGCTGTGTGAGCCTGGGGACCCTCTTTGGGGACCCAAAGGCTCTAGGTAAATGTTTCGCACTGCCTCTCACCCCCCATCCCCCAACCTCCATCCCCTGAGAGCAATGACTGGGCTTTTTGACACATACAGTACTTTAATTTGGGGAAAGAACCAGATGGGAAAAGTTTGCAAGCAGTAGAGCTCACAGCAAGGACGGGAAAGGCAAGAGAAAATAGCCCAGGCTGAGCAGCTCACGTCATTGGTGTCTCTATGCAATCATCTCATTTCATCCTCAAAATGTGTTCGGAAGTAGTTAGGTTATCTCCACTCCTCAGGGGAGAAAAGTGGGCCTGAGCAAAGCTAACTGCCCAGGTGTTAGTAATAGCAACAGAACTCTGGCCTGGATGCAGTGGGACTCCCAGGCATCTCTGCTCCTCCGAGGGCAGCTCACCCTCCCCAGGTAGACTGTGTACATTCGGTGACTTAGCTCCAAGCACCCCAAACAGGACTGAAGCTGCAAATCATGCTCCCCAGTCGCGCCCCATCTCTAGCCCTCCAGTACGTAGACCCCACTGGTTCTGATATCACACTTTCTTTGGCTACTTGGCTTGCAAAGGTAGGATTTCTTCTTCTTCACGGAAAATAGTGGTTCACCAAGAAGTGCCATCTCTCTTGGCCATTGCTTTTTGCAAACACAAGAATGATATACTCTTACCTGATAGAAGTTTCCAAATTTATTTCAGGGAAAACAACTTACCTGTGCCAAGCAACTTGACCTGCTAGAAAATGTTTGGCATTTCTGATCTCACGAGAAAAGCCCATCAAAGCATTTTCTATCACAGTTAACCTATGTAATACCATGTATAATAACTGATGACAGAAGAAACCAAGTATCCTTGGGGGAAAAAAGGCTATTTCTAAAACCAGGATGGGAAAAAGTACAAAATAAGCCAGAATATCTTTGAGCCAGAAACAAAGAAACTATTAAACATTACCAAAGATTACTGGATTTGTGTCAAAATGTCAAGGGTGCCAGCTTGAATAGGCTCCCTTGGTCAAAAATGGTGTAATTTCAATTAATAAGGGTGATAACTACCCTGTATTAAAACACATCAAAATATTTCAGTTCATGAGTCTACTATGATATTAAAAAATACAATAAACCTCATTGGTCATCTCTGGAGGGTGCTAGGGAACCAACTCATTATTTTGAAAACTGGAAAATAAAGAGAAAGAATCAAATATTTATCCTGCCTTTCCCATATAAATGATATCACCGGGTAACCAAATACTTTTCAAGAAGAGATTTATTTTGAGGTATTACAGTACTGATAAATGATAAATAAATAATAATAAATAAAGGATTAATGAAGGATGAATAACTGCTATATAATTTTATAACAATAATGGATCAGTAGATCTAAAAAAGGCAACCAGACATTGATAACTCCTGGTGGAAGAACACAACACCACCTGCCTAGTGGCTTTGGCAAAAATAAATCAAGTCTTAATCTGATCAAGTTTCCAGTTTTATCTAACTGCCCATTTACAGGAAATGTAGGGACAAAGCAACCAGTACATGGCACCATAACAACATTCAGCAAAATCAGATTGTGGGGAAATCTGCAGGACAAAGGACCCAGAGAAGAAGAAGAAAGAAAGTTTGGAAGTGGAAACTATAGATTAAAGGAGACTTAAGAGACATATCAATCAATCAAAATATATAGACTTTGTTGGATGCTAATAATAAGCAAAGTGCAAAGAAAAAAGTCTATGAGACAATGAAGGAAATTTCAACACTGATGAGGCATCTGATGAAATTAAAGAATTACTGTTCACTTTTTAGGGCGTGCATCGATTAGCTATTGAGGTGTAAGAAACCGCTCCAAAGTTTAGTGGCTTAAATCAGCAACTATGTTGTTCACTCATAATTCTGCCAGTCTCCAATATGGGCAGTGTCACCTGTTACATGGCTCATATCTACCCCACGTGATGTGGCTGGGATGGCCCATACGTGACCCTCGACAGTCATGGCCGTGCCTCTCTCTGTCTCTGTCTGTCTCTCCCCCACCCCACCTTGTGGTCTTTTATTCTTAAGGATTCGGCCTCCTGTGCCTCAGCCTTGCACTCTATTTCTGCTTGTCCCACTGGCCAAAGAAATGTCACACTGTCCAGCCCAGAGTCATTGTGGGCGGGGACTTCCCAGACAGGGAGAGTCACGGTTCATTGACGGTCATGACGACAACTGCTCATCGCAGTGTGGTAGCGGTACACTGGTTATGCTTTTAAAAGAGTTTTTATCCCCTAGAAATACATATTAAAATATTGCCACATAAAATGTCATGCTTGAAAGTAACCGGGGTGGGAAGGAGGGAGTGGGTGGGTATAGAGATGGAATAACATTGCTGTGACTTGATCCAGGCTGATTGATGGGTATATGGTGAATCATTATGTTATTGTCTCTATATGTGCTCAAAATGTATGATGATAAAAAGGTTTCTTTTTAATGGCTGGTCGGTGTCCAACACTAGGAGAACCCCAGGGAGACTAGAGCATCCCCCCCATGGCTGCCGTTTCAGGATGTCTTGTCCCGCTTCCCGAGATGGTGAGGAGTGAGGTGTTAGCAGGGGACTTTTCCAGGCGCTATGCCCCCTTTCCCGCCCTGGAGAGTAAGGCAAAACAAAACAGTCTGTACAAGCCACGCAGGGGGCAGAAACTGCATTAGCCCTTGCATACCCAATACCTGTGATTTTATTTATTAGTATTCGCTTTTCTCCCAGGTTATCTTGAGACTGAGGACATGGACCTATTCTGGGTGATAGATTACAAATCACTGAAATGATTAACTGAAAGAAGAATGAGGGAATGAGAACCCAGGAGCCATTGAGGGGGTGGGAGTGAGAGGCAGTGGCAGCTATGAAAAGGGAGTTAATGTCGAAGGAGGGAGAGGAGAAGAAAAATCAATCTCATCCAACCGGGATTAACCAACGCTCATGCGTGTGTAGTGTGTGCTGAACACCTCCCTGGATAGAAGAAGGAAACATTTTTAAAGTGAATTAGACACTATCCATCCCCTTCAGTGTTTGCAGTTGTTTATTCCTGCAAAACATTTATGAAGTACCTACTGTATGCCGGGCCCTGTTAGCTGCTAGATGAGAATAAAAAGATTTTAAGACACTTTTCTGATCTGTATTAATGAGGACTATTCCAGTTCTAATAATAAATTACAATTCAGATCGGCTTAAGCAGAAAAGACCATTTTTTGGCTTGTGGAGCTGGAAAGTCTGGGGTTAGCTTCAGGCACATCTGGATCCAGGCGCTCCAAGGATGCTGTCAGGAATCTGTCTGTCTCTTAATCAGCTTCCCTCTGTGTGGGCATCGTTCCCAGACAGGCTTTCCTGCCGGCAACAACAGGCTCACATCACACCACACTGGCAGCACACGTCCCAGGATTGGGTCTCCCTGGAACAGCTTGGCCCCGTGCCCAGCACCGGTCAGGGAGAAGGAAAGCCGTGGTGGGCCAGGCTGAGGGGGTGGGCCCTGCTCTGCGACCGTGGACAAGGTCAGACCCACTCGGCAGCACAGACCAGGGGAGGAAGAGAGTAGTTCCCAATGGATAATCACAGCGTTGCCACCGGCAAGAGGAGGGGTGGATATTGACCCGCCAGCAAAGCGAGGGATGTCCTTTAGGTACTTACAGTCATTCGTTCACTCATGCACTCAATAAATCTTTACCGCACGCATGTTGTGTGCCAGGCTCCCCTCTGGGTGCTGGAAACACAGCATCGAACAGGACAGGCAAAGCCACCAGGCTCCTATTCCGGAGGAAGAGACAGAAAACAAACACATCAACGGTAAATTTGCACTTAAATTCCAGATCGTGATTTCCCTTGAAGCGAAGAAACAGGGTGCCGTAAGAGAAAGATGACGGAGAAAAATAGCACCCTTCTCGGAATGGGTGGCAGGGAGGGCTCACGGAGGCGGGACACTGAGGCTGAGACACGGAGGGTGGGAAGGGGCCCCAGGCATCGCGTGGGTGCGTTGGGGACCGAGGGTGGGGAGATGGATGTGGCTTCGTCGCTGTCCTTGAGGAGCTCACGGCTGAGTGGGAGAGACGGTGAGTAGACAGGCGCCCTGCCACGCGGCGCAGTGGGTGCTGTATACAATAGGGACGGGAGCCCTCCCCTGCGACATCAAGAAGGAAGCAACTAAGCCGGATGATGGGGCAGGGCTGGAAGGCTTTGCAGAGGCATTTGAGCTGAGTCTTAAAGGATGAGCGGGCACAAGTTAGGGCTCAAACAAGAGAAACGGCATCACAGGCAAAGGGAGGCAACGGCGGGTGAGGATCAGGCACGTCTGGGGCAGAGTGAGGCTCAGTCTGCCGGGCGCTGGGCAACAGCAGAGGTGGGCCGGGCTCATCTGTCTGGGTCAGAAAGGTCTCCAGGGCCCCACCCATGTGGAACAAGGTCAGATCGGGGCTAGAGTTCATAGTGTACAAGACAGGAGGGAAGGACTAGCTCCTTGAGAGCACCTGGAAGGACTTCAGGCAGGAGGGGCTTTGAGCTGTGCTTTGCATAAATGCATCTCTCTTTTTTATGCCCCAACAACAAACACATCATAGTGAAGCAACACAGAGGGCTGGGGAAGTACAAAGCAGAGCAAGGCAGGACCTCTGACCTCAGCTTGCTCACAGTGGAGTCAACTAACGGACCACAGGGGAGACTCTGCACAGGAGGGAAGGAGCCTTAGATATAATCTAGCAGGCTCTGGGATTCAGAAAGAGCCAGAGACTTGCACAAGGCCACCCAGAAGAACTGAGACTAGAGTCAGAGCCACTCCCCTGCTTCTGAGCTAAGGAGGGCCCATGCTTGGCCCCAAAACCTTCCATCCATCAGTCTTCTTTCTGCCCCTGGGGCCTCCGGAGCAAGTTCAGGTTCTTTATGACACGTGCAGACAGTGTGGAAACTCCCCGGCCTTTCTTCTCCAAGTTCAGTTCCTTCCGCTTTGCCCCAGGTGGCTCGGGGCTCAGACTCTTCACCACCCACTTCCCGTTTGTCAAAGTCCATCTCCAAGTGTAGCATTTTGGACTGGACACAGGAGTCCAGCACAGAGCGGGTTACCTCCTCCTTTTCTCTGGGCGCCATGCCATCTCTGGGCCCATCCACCGGAGGGCACTGTTCAGTGCACAGGTGTTGAACCGTGTCCCCCGAAGTTACTGCAGGAGCTCCCACCTGCACCCCCAGGCCTGTGTGCTCTCAGCTTGGCATTCATTTGGCAGCAGCCGAAGGCCCTGCCAGGATGGGCGCTGAAGAGGATGGTCCTCAGCTACGTGGGGCTTGCGGCAGGCAGCGGGCTTGGGAGTGGGCGGAGGGAGGGAAGCTGTGATAGCGAAAACGAGAGCCTGGGTGTGTCCCAGTTGGAGTCTCCGTCCCCCTCCTCAGCCATGGCCACTGTACCCGCCCCCCACCTTTTCCCAGCTGAAATGCAGCAACTGAGCTGGCCGCTTAGGGAAGTGCATGGGGTGAGACGAGCACTGTACAAGGAGTCAGGAGGCCTCAGCCCAGAGCCCTGCTCTGCCAGCAGAGGGAAAGCACTGAGGGACCTCAGGCTGGTCAGTCTGCAACATCTATATGTTTATACACATAAATCCTTCTTAGACCATGATGGCAGCAACCACTGATTCCTGCGGGCCACCTTGAAGCTTCCGGAAGGCCATCAGTTATCATGGTCTGTCCATTACTGGGAGGTGGGGCCACTGCTCTTATTTATAAATCTTAGGACTAGGATTTGGGACTAAACCTCCCCACCCCTGGGACACTCAAAGGCCTTCCCAGAGGCAGGAGGAAGGAGCCGTCAAGATTAGGGTGGCGGATAAAATGCAGGACAGCAGTTCATCTGAGTTTCAGACAAATAATATCTCGCTTTAGGATAAGTATATCCCCAATCTTGCATGGGATATACTTATGTTAAAATGTATTGGTTGTTCATCTGAAAGTCCAGTTAACTGGCCGTCCTGTGTTTTTATCTGCTAAATCCAAGCCAGACCCAGGTGGGGTTGGGGGGAGACACCGGTGCTGAGCACCCGCCTGCACCCCCACACCCTCCCACTGCTTGTCCCCTGCCTCTGTGTGGTCCTCCTCACTGCCATGGGGCTAGGGGGGCATCACGGGAACCAGGAAGCCCCAGAGCCATGGCAGGGGTGGGAAATAAGGGAGAGACAGAGCCTCTTTGGAGGTCGCCTGTCCCTGCAGAAGTGGGGAGACAAAGGACGATGGAGGTGCCACAGAGCACCAAGTCAGGGCAGCAGGCACCTGTGTCCCAGTCCTTTAGACGGCAGCCGGAGCCATAAAGGCTCTCAGAGGCAAATTATCCCCCCGTGCGGCAGCCTGGCCCCCAGCAGAGACAGAGCCAAGCAGGAGCCGATCACTGCTGACAAGCTGGGGTGTTTTTTTTTTTTTTTAAGCCTTTCTCTCGTCCTCACTCTCTTAAAGACCCATTCCTGCCACCAGCCGGTGTGGTCTCCAAGGGGAAGCTCGGAATTCCCAAACACCCACGATAATCGCCTTGTTTTTATTTCATCTGCGGGATGAGCGCCGCGGCTGGGCGAGCCCGCAGGCTCCCCATGGAGCCCGGGACCTGGAGAGATGGGGTCAGGGCGCACACGCCTCCTCCTCCTCCTCCCAGACTTGGAATTCTCTCGTTTCCTACCCGCTTTTATCCCAGAACCGCCATCTCCACATCGCCCTGGTCCCTTCCCGACCCCGATCCCGATCCCCAAATCGACCCAGTCCTCAGCGACCCTGGCCTTCGACATTCAGCAGCTCCGGGCCGGGATAGTGTTTTAACTCTACACCCCCCTTGTCTTCAGAAACAAGCCCTGTCGGCTTCCCAGGGGCCTTCCCTGCACAGAGCCTCGCGTGACTTCTGTTCGGAGCTGGGAGGGACCTCAACTGTCAGCCCACACCCCAGGCCCCTCCCTAGTGCGAGGCCCAGCCTGCGGGGAGCTCTCAGTTCCTGGGAAGAATGACAGATGTGTGGGCCCACCCGGCTCCCGCAGCCCAGAAAAGGCTTCATGGAGGGGCGGGAAGGGCGGGAGGACTGGGAAGATCGTGGAGCCCCAGCGAACCTGGGGTGGGGGAAGGTGGAGGGTCCAAGACTGTTTCACAAGCAGAAATTAACCAGCTCTTCCCCAGTTGCAATAAAATTCTCTGCTGGTATCTTCCACCCATCGGTCTTCGTTCTGCCCCCTGGGGCCTCCGCAGCAAGTTTCTGTTCTTTCCAATATGTGAAGACGGTGCAGAAACTCCCCAGCCTTTTCTCTCCCCCAAATTCCAGTTCCTTCGACTTGGCCCCAGATGGCTCCGGGTTCAGACGCATCACCACCCACCTCTAGTTTGTCAAAATCCATCTCCAAGTGCAGTGCCTAGGACCAGACAAGGGTGTCCCGCACAGAGTGGGCTATCACCTCCTTTGCTCTGAGCACCATACCTCTATAAATGCTGCCTAAGAGTTTTCTAATTGTTAGCCAAAGGTTAGACTGAGCCCCAGCCACTCACCCCAGTCACAGGAGAGGGAAGAAAACCCCCCAGAAGTCAGATATTCAAGGAGCCCTAAAGCGAGAGGAGAAATCCCAAAACGCTAAGGTTGGCTTTGGCTCACGCCTCCTTCCTCACCTCCGTTTCTACTCCTGCCCGCTGTCACCCAGACCGCCCCACCCCTGCCTCTTCTCATCCCATGTCAAATAACGGCATGACCTTGGGTGCGTCACTTTGCCTCTCCAAAGCTCTCTTTCTTCATCTGAAAACGCGGCAATAATCTCCAAGCTGCTTACTTCGCAGGGCCTGCATGAGACTCGACTGAGATAATTAATGGATGAAAAAGCACTTTGAAAGCTATTCAACACTACACAAATGAAAGGCATTATTTATTTCTTTATTCATGTATTTATTAATCTTGCATATGACCCTGCGCTGAGAATTCCACAAAGGGAAAGAAATAAGAATATCTCATGACTGCCCAGAGCTTAATTCCCAGAAAGGCAGACCCAGGGGGACCTTGGAGAGCAGTAAGGACAGCCTCTTTCTCGGGGAAACTGAGACCCAGAGAATAGTAATAACCAATATTTGCCAAGCTGTTTCTAAGCACTTTGAGGCATTAACTTATTTAAGCCTCCAAAATCCCATGAAGCAGGAACTATGATTACCCTGTTTAAAAGAGGAGGAAACTGAGGCTCCGAGAAGTGCAGTGACTTGTCCCAGATCATGCAAAATGAAAATTCAAGCCTGGACCGGCCTAATCCAGCGCACACGCCTGTGGCGCCGTGCAGTGTCACCCAGCGTGTGGAGCAGAGGCTGCGGGCCAGGGCTCCTTCCATCCCAGCTGTCCCCACACTGAACACCAGACTGGCCGCAGAATAGGTGGGGCCAGGGAGCAGCGCAGAGCGGCCCCGTCCCGGAAGACCCACCGTCACCCTGCGTGCCCAGCGATGTGTGCGTGTGGCTCAGCTCGGCACCAGGAGCAGAGATGGGCGGCCTGGAGTGAGCGGTATTAGGCCCAGCAAGAAGCAAAGAGGCTGCTAGAAACAGGGAGAAGCTGGAGAGTAGAAAACAGGCTCCCCAGAGACAGGGACACAAGGAGGGTCACGTGAGGTGGCAGGGGGTGACGGGGCAGACATGGAGCTGCTCTTCTGTCACCCTTGGGCACCCACGTGATACACTCTCCGGATGCCTCCTCTCTCAGCACTGCGCTGCGCTGGAGGAGGGGTGGGGAGGGGAAAAGGGTAAAAGTCACCCCTTGCTAACAACAGCATTCCTTGTGCTTGGCCAGGGACCTCCCTGGGCCTCAGCGTCTGCATCTGTAAAATGGGGACAGGTGGAGGTTCGAGGTGCGGTTTCAAACAGAGACCTTCTCAGACTCCGGTGTGCCTCGAGAGCGTTCACCTGGGGACCTCGTTGCCAGCAGACTCTGACTCAGCAGGGCTCAGGTAGGCTGAGTGTCTGCATGACTCGCAAACGCCCAGGTGCTGCTGATGTTGCCGGCACAGCTGGGGGAACACGAGTTTTCAACCCCTCACCTGTGCTTAGCAAACGGTGTCAGCTTCCTGGGGACGGGGCACTGGCAGGGTGCAGCTGGGGGGGTGTGGGGCCCAGGATGTCCCTGGGGACTCCAAGGCTCCTGGGAAATCACGCTGCTTGAGGCGTCTCCCTTCTGCCCAGCCTAGCAGCTTTGAAATGTGACAGTGCTTTATTAAGGGGTGCGGTCCCACAACCCCAGCCTTTTTATGTCATACAAACCAGCTTGCCAAGAACCTCAAAGATGACCTCAAAGGGACCTCGTCCCCAAGAAATGTTAGCTTTGAGAGTAAAGGAGGCAGAACAGAGGGTCCCTAAAGGATAACCCGACAGGAAGGGAGAAGGGCAGGGCTCCCCACTTTGCCTTGGCCTTGGGGAAGGTGAGTTGAGGCGTCACAGACCGGGGGGTCAACCCCGGGGCTCGGGCCTTGGGCCTCTGCTCACCTTTGAGACTGGATGTCCCGAAAGTGGGCCGAGCCTGTCCCTTCCTGCTGTGGGGCCCAAGAGAGAATCTAGGCCTGCTTCTGAGTCCCTGCCACCAACCCCCGGTGTGACCTGGGCCCAGGCGCCTCCCCTCTGGGGGCCCAGGGACACTCGAGGGGGATTCGGTGGTTTCTGACCTGCTCTGAGCCAAGTCGTAGAGGGGAGGCGGGAAAGGGGAGCGTGCACGCAGGGGTGCAGTGAGGGCGTGGGGACAGAGAG
Source organism: Mirza zaza (assembly GCA_008750895.1). NCBI lineage: Eukaryota > Metazoa > Chordata > Mammalia > Primates > Cheirogaleidae > Mirza > Mirza zaza. The sequence continues at coordinate 11,741 of VSMD01082739.1, forward strand.
CCCAGACATCCGAAGAGAAAAGGTCCACCTGTAAACTTCCAAACGGAATGACTTGGTGAGGAAACGGCACACAGCACCATAACAATTAAAGTAACTTGCTATGAAATGCCATCCTGTTTTGTTTTATGCTAGTCCCAAGCCACCCCCCTCCCCCAAGCCAACCTAAATCGAGAACAGCAACAGCCGAGGCAAGAGCAGAGGGAAGGAGGGCGTGTCCTCTCCTCAGCACCAGCGTGGGGCTGGTCAACCCCACCTGTCTCCACCGAAAGAGGCAGGACCTGGCGGGACACCCAGGTGGCCAGAGAACTGGGGCACTAGCGCCTCTGTTGGGTGAAGCTGGACCCGGCTTAGCCCAGGAGAGACCCCCACAGATGGGGTCCCCGCCAGGCCAGGGCAGGGTGGGGGCCAGCCTCTTAGAAGGTTCTAAACCGAGTCAGCTGCCCATCCCATGCCCTGAAATCACAGGCACCTCTAGAAAGGGACGCAGGACTCAGATGCCACCGGCAGAGTCGAGAAGGACCAAAAAGACCTGGGTTCCGATTCTGCACTCTCTCTCACCCACTGGGAAGTGGGGCAAGTTGATTAAACTTTCTGAACCTCAGTTATTTTATTCCATCTGTAAAATGGGGATAATCCCACTTGACTCGTAGGCGTGTTGGGAGGATTAAATGAGGTCATCCGTGTCCGGTATCCTCAGTGCCACCAAGAATTCCAGGTCCCTGAAACAGAGCCTGGCACTCTGGCAGGAGGCTGCCTGTTCCATCACTCTGCCTCTACGTCCCTCCCTGCACTCACAGCCTACCTCCTCCCCACCTGCTCTGCCTGGAGCAGGAGGCCCCAGCCACAATGACAATGACAATAATAAACATCGCCCAACTCTTCGTAGGCACACTGCCTTATTAAGGCTTCACAGTGGTCCCAATCGACGTACATCCGGTGAGCAAACAGAGAGGCTGAGACACTGCCAGGTCACACAGCAGCAAGCTGGGGGGGCTGGGCCCGCTCCGAAGCTCATGTCTGCAGCTGTGTCCCTGCTCTTCGTCTGCTGTCGTGGAAAACCAGGGCTCCCAACCCTCATCTCAGCTCTGCCACTGGAAAATCGTGTGACTCGGGCAAGCTACTCCCTTCCCAGGCCTCAGTTTCCCCATCCATCCCGAGGGAGGTGGACAAGATGATCACTAGAGCCATTCTGGCTCTGATGTTCTCTGATTCTAGTGAGTGGATGGGGAGCAGCAAGGACGGGGTGACACGCAGCAAAGTCCCCACATTACCCCACATAACTGCAGCAGGACGGGAATCTCTGATCTGGCTTTGGATGTAAATTTCTCAAGCGCATGTTCTCTCTCTTTCTCTTCCCACTTGCTGTGGCTCCCTGGGGCTTCTGTGATCAAAGTGCCTTTCTGCAAGTCTCCCAGGGCTGGCACGGCCTTGGAGGAGGGGAGGAGACCGTCAGACTGACTCCAGCTGAGCAGAGAGGACTCACAGGGAGACCTCCAAGACACTGCCTGCTGGCTCAGCCCGAGGACGACCCCTCGTCAACACCCCTGGCCTGGGGAAGGCCAGAGGTGCGGTCTCAGCAGGAGAAGGTGCCAGCAGGAGGCAACGATGCCAGGTGGGGAAAGGGGTGCAGGATTCCCGACCTTTACAAATGCAGACCATCCTTCTGCCCCTGAGGTTACGGAACCTCTCTGAGCCCCAGCTCTCATTAATGAGATCAAGACAGCAGTGCCTGGCTACCTGCCAGGTTTGCCGTGACGATGATAAGGTGCACGAAAAGCACTTCACAGTGGCTGGTGCATAGGAAAGGCTCACGGAAGAGCCACCCCTACCCTGGCTTCCCCAGCCTTCCTGTCCCCACAGTGAGGCTCCAAGCTCCCAATCTCTAAAAGGCAGTGACGTTGTCCACCTCTGAGGGTTGATACAAAAATTAAGTAGCAAGCATATGCACGTGAGGCTCCAAAGGCGGAGCTCCCTTCCTCCCCTCCTGAGTCTCAGCTCCTGCGTCTGCAGGGGGTGCCCCCAGCCGCCCCGCTCTGCATGCTCGGGGCAGGGACTTGTCTGTGCATTGCTGGAAACAGCACTCAGAACAAGACGTGGCAAGTGTGTACGTGCTGAATGAATGCGTGCAGGGAGACCCATTGTGCAGATGGGAACCTCTAGGCACAGCTTCCGGAGTTCTGGAGTTCTACCTTTGGCCCATTGCAGGATTTACTGTCGGGAGTGGACAGCACCACAGGGGTGCTTGGAAATGTCTGGCCACTCGCAGCTGCCACTGATGGGCCACCAGCTGACCTCCCGGGAGCTGGGCGGGAGAGAGCTGGCAGCGCCAGCCTTCCGCCTCCAAGCATTATTATTGCTCAGGGACCAAGAGGGTCGAGGCCTTTCTCTCGCAGCTAAGTGGTTGGGGGCCAGACGGGCAGGAGGGTAGAGGGCAAGGGAGAGGGCTGTAGATCTCCGCCTCGTGTGTGCGTGGTGGCGGCTCAGACTCCTGGGGAGGGCCCATCCCAGGAGATAAGCAGGCCCATATATCCCTGTCACAGCCTCCCGATCAAGGCCGGCGCCATAAATCCCGGGGTGGAGCCGGCGCGCAGACGAGCCAGCCGCTCCCTGGCAGGCGTCTTCCCTCCCGGGGCCCAGCCGCTCTGCACGGCAGGCACCGGAGCCCGTGCAGGAAGCATAATCCGCAGTTCTGCATCCATCGGATCCATCACCAAGCCCAGGGGAGGAGCCTCCCTCCCTCCCTCCCTCCCGCTCCGCGCAGGCTGAGACAACTGCCTGTTCTCACCTCCCTCGGAAGCCAGGAGTTTAATTCTCCCAGGGGACCAGGACTCTCTGGCTTCCTGGAATGCTGCTGCGGCTGCCTGCCTGGGTCCACCTGCTGGGCCCGAGCTCCCAACCCCTGCACTGCACAGAGGGAGGGCAGGGGCAAGGGGAAGAAAGGGGGGCCCGGCCAGGAAGGAGTGGGCAGGGCTGGGGGCCCAGAGCCACAGACTCCTCAGCCAGCAGGCGGCTTGCGCTTGGATTTTCCCATCTGTACAATGGGTCCCCGTGCATGCGTTCATCCACTCCACGAGCATGTCCGAGTCAGGTCTCGTTCTGAGCGCTATATCTAGCCATGCCTGAGCAAGCGTGCCAAGGTAAACACCTAGAGAAGATGGATTATTTCTGATAATAACGGCTATGAAGAAAATTGGAAGGGTGTCGGAGGAGAGGGTGGCTGGGGTGGGGGCCCCACATGAGCCAGGGCTTCAGGGCAAGTCTGAGGAGGTGGCATTTGAGCGATGGTCTCAGGGACAAAGAGGAACAGCTGAGCAAGGAGGTGAAGGACGAGCGTTCCAGGCAGAGGCGGGAAAGAGCGTGGCAGACTCGGGCAGGAAGGGAGCCAGGGCCCCCGGAAGGTGGCAGGCGGGTGCCTAGGAAATGAGGCTATGGAGGGAGGCAGGGACAGGCCACACAGGGCCCCGTAGGCCACGGACTGCGAAAAGGAATGTGGGTTGTACATGCCATGGGAGGCCGTTGGCGGGTTCTGAGCGGGGACATGATCTGATTTAAATCTGCAGAAGCTGCTCCCCGCGTCTGCTTTGTAGAGAACAATTCGGAGCAGACGTAGGGGACGCCCTAGGTGAGGGAGGCCGCGTCGTGGTATGAATCGTTGACCCAGATGGGCTTAGAAAGGAGGCAGGCAGAGTGCAGCACGAAAAGGGCAGATTCAAGGAAGACAGGCCAAAGAGTCAATGCCACTCCAGCTGTGCCAGGCCAGCCTTCCCTTGTTTAGTTTACCATTCAGCACACATTTATCTAGCATCTTCTGTATACCGGGCAGTGGGGTATCAGACAAGAGGAAGATGTTATCTCTGTCCTCAAGGAGGCCCTGGGCTCGTGGGAGAGACAGACACAGACTGCAAGCGGTTGCCCTACCCAGAGAGATCAGGGAGGGCTTCCCAGAGGAGGTGACTTCCAGCATATACAAGAGAGGCGGTCAGGACAGAAAGGACATATAGTTAGATCCAAGGCCTAGACGCCAGCCCACCCTACCAGTTGCTTTCAGTCACCAGCCTGCGTGGAGAGGAACGAGGCTCCCGCTATAGCCGGCACCGACATCCAGACAGATTCCAGTCCCCGGTTCTTGAGTTTTCCAGCTGAGTCCTCAGAAATCGCAGAGCAAAGTCCCCACTCTGTGCCCTGGCCCGACTCCTGGCGCCCGGGATCTGGGAGCACGAAGCGTGTCCTTTCACACGGCTCTGTTTGGGGGCAACGTATGAGCACAGGCAGCGTGACTGGCACGGCCCCCCACTGTCTGCCCTTGTCTTGAAGTCCAGGTGCTTCAGACTGACTTACCAGGTACTCCACGACCCAGCCCTGCCCGCCACGCGGGTTCCTGTCTTCCCTCTTCCCCTCTCACGGCCTGTGCTTCTACCAGATGGAAAGGTCTCAAAGCTTCTCAGAATTCAACCCGGAATTCGCTCAGAATTCAAATTCTGAAACGTGGCAGGCTGCACACTTCAGATGCTCGGCAGGCCTGGCCACCCCACCTCCAGTCCTTCCTCGGTCACTGAGCGCCCTTCTGGTGTGAGCCTAGGACACCCTCCACCCCCAACACAGCGTGGCCACTTGCTCCACAGCCATTGCCTGTCCTCATGGCTATCCCCCTCCCTCAGCTAGGAGCTCTGTAGGGGCAACCACTTTGCCCCTTTCACTGTTGAGTTCCCAGCACGATGCCTGGTACATACGTGTCAGAGAAATGCACAACTGAGTGTAAGAATGAGCTCTCCCTCACCAGGAGCAACCAAGCACACACCAGGCATTTCCTGAGCCCCTCCTATGTGCAAGGCACTGCAGAGAGCGCCTTCCCGTCTCTCATTCACAGTAAGGCTGGCAAGTGCTGGCAGTGAAGGAAGAAGCCAGTGCCGGGGCAGTCAGGAGGACAGCTATCATCCAGGGAGACTTCCTGGAGGAGGTGGCCTTGGAGCTGGGCCTTGAAGGACGGGCAGGATGCTAATAGTTGGGCACAGAGGGAACAAGTGCAGTCAAGGGAAGCAAAGGGAACTGCCTGGGTAGAGCCTAAGGCAGCGCCACACAACGTGCCAGTCCACGGGCCGCACTTGGAGTAGCCTGGTCTCGGTGGAGGGACCAGGACCTAGAAATGGCTCAGTGCCAGGGCATTTGCACAGAGGAAAAGTTGACTCCACAAGGGAGAAGCCACCCTGTGTGCCAGCATCGAGTTCCTGAGAGAACGCAGACGGCAGCTATTTGGGGCTGGGGGCCAGGAGCAGAGTTCGGGCGGGAGCCAGAGTCCCCAAGCTAGAGTTGGATGGAGATGCCCTACGCAGAGGCCACAGGCCCCAGGCAAGATGCAGCTGCCCCTGCGCACCTGGCTCCTCAGCAGGCCTCGGCCACGTCCATCGCCCCCAGGCCGGGGCAGTGGCGCCTGACCTTTCTGCAGTGGACCCTCCCGTTGACGCGTTTCCACCCGCTGACCTAGAATTTCACAAGTCTGCAGAACCCCACTCTCCCCAGCCCGAAGCAAAGAGTGCCGGCCTGACGCCCCTTGGACGATGTGTGGGAGCCCCAGTCACTGCAGTCAGGTGGGGTGATGACAAGGTTAACGCCTTGGGGAGGGCAGGCGGCTGGTCGGCTGAGACAGGCCAGGGAGGGCAGGGCGGCGGGACTCGGTCCTGCTGGGCAAGGGGAGGCCCAGGGAGAGCTCTGGGCACCAGGCAGAGGACACCCCAGGTGTCTCGGCCTCAGTTTCCAGGTTGTGCAATGAGAAGCTGCTCCTCCGGCCCTGCTTGCTCCCCCGTGGGTCCGATGAGGAGGGCTGCGGTGAAGCCCACCGGGCCTGGAGGACCGCCAGGCTTGTGCTCATCGCAAGGCGGCTCTGTACGGCGCGCAGCGGCTTGGAGAAGCACCAGCCTTCGAAAGAGAGAGAGAACAGACACACTGATACTGCCGGCAGAGGAGCTTGGAGGGCTGTCACCAGGATGGGAGGGAAGGGAGCAGGCAGATGGGGAGGGGGCATGTGCCCGCTGCTCCTGGGGGCTCCCACAGGGCGTCTGGGCTCCTAACAAGCCTTCCTCTGGAGAGGTCTGCAAAGCATTCGCAAAGCTAGGGAGAAGCTGAGAGCAGGAGATTGCGGGAGCATTTGCATGAGACGGGCTGGGGGAGGTTGCCCGCCCCACCCCACCCCCGACTCCGCCTCTTGCTTGCCCCACGGTGCTCACAACACGTGGGCACCCACCTGTTCCCAGGGCACGTGGCTCTGTGCCTCCTCCAGACAGGGAGCACAGATCTAAGGCCCCCGTGCCATGGCGTCTGGTCCACAGATGAAGAAACTGAGGCACAGAGAGATCAAAGAGTCTATCCCACTCCAGAGCTCCGTTCTTGGCTACTGTGTTATTCCGAGGTCCGGAATGGATGACTGAGGCCAGAATGGAGAAACTGGAATATTCTGACCGAAGGGGAGGTCCCCTCCCCACAGGGAGAGGCGGCCCTCTGGCTGGACTTGGAAGTGGGGTGCAGGTGCAGGGGCATCGCAGGAGGCAGACTGTGGTGCGGCAAAGCTGGGCTGGGGGTAGACGAGAGGCAAGTGACCATTCCTAACAGCTGCCGTGGATTGACATGGACTTATAGAAAGCGTCCCGCTGAATCCACAAGCAGGTTCATAGAAAGGACTCATTCCCTTTTTGACAGGCACTCAGAGAGGTTAAGTGACTTGCTTCTGATCACACAGCTGGGACGTGGCAAGCCAAGATTTGAGCAAAGCCCTACCTCCCCACCCCTGCCTCGCCACTGTCTACTGTCCCTCTCAAAGCACCTGCTGGCCTTCCTGCCCAGATGGGGGGCGGGCAGGATTTGGGTACATGGCGCACGTGGACACCACAGGAGGGTCTGATTCCTGCGCCCATGGGGGAGGACAGCAGGTGGCAGTGCCTCTGAGCCCCTAACGAACACACCCACACGCCCCAGGAGGGCCCCCTCCAAGCAGGGCCTGGAGAGCAGGGACGCCCCTGCCCCTGGCGCTGGAACTGCCTACCCTGACCGCCAGCCAGTCATCAAACGTCACTGCGTCTCTGGCCTCTCCATGTGCGGGAATGCCCGGCAGCATCCGCTTTGGCTCACGTATCAGTTTTCTGATCTGATAAAAGATGTCTGTGTCCCAGCCACCTGCTAGAGGGGGGCACATCCCGCATCCAGAAGCTCAGGGGGACGAATGCTGTTCAAAAATCGTCATTCTTCAAATGCAGGTCAGGGCCACAGGGCAGAGCTCGCCCCCTGGCTCTGAGCTGGTGGCAGGTGCGTGAGCTCCACGTGGGGTGGTGACGTCACTCAGCTTCCTCTCCACGCCCCCTGAGGCCCCACGGCCAGGCAGCCCCCCAGCTCTGCCCCTTCTCGCCGGGGCCCACCACCCCTTCTGGGGACCTTGGCATCTGGCCATGCTGCCTCCATCTCAGCCTCTAACACCAGTGTCCCGTGTTCACACACCTGTTACTCGGCTCACAACACCTACTATGTGCCAGGACCTACTATGTGGCAGCACCGCTGCGAGGCCCTGCCTACCACAGTGAAAGACACCGTTCCTGCCTTCCAGGAGCTCATGGTGTAGCGGAGGTGGAGGCGCCATGAGGCTCCACAGACTTGGGAATGAACATTCTAGAAAGGCGTGGTGAGGCTTGGTGGGAGGAAAGGGAGGGTCGTCCACTGCAGCAGGAGAGATTCGAGTTCCGTCTGGAAGGATGAGTAAGAGCGAGCTCCCTGGCCTTTCCCCTACCCAACGAGGCCCAGCGTGAAACGCCCGCCTTGATGTTCTTGTCCCAAGCCAGCCCCGGTCTGCCCTGTGTTTTCCCCATGTCCTCACAGCACGTGCCTACCCTCTTATTAGAACTCGGTCAATGGCTCCTGCAAGGCCCTTGCCCGTGGCCACGCCGACCCTGCAGTGCGCTGCTCAGGGCCTCCATTCCCAGGGCGGCGGGTGAGAACAGCACCCCCTAAAGTATTACAGTGCACAGCCTGCACAACTGTACCTGGCGGCCCTGGGGCCATAGGTGGTGTTTTTTCCTTGGCATCAGCCTCACCAGCTTTCCCACAGTGGGAAATCAGATTACTTAGTCCTCACCTCTCTCCGCCCCACTGCCCACCCACCACTCCGCTCCTTCCCCACTGCCTCATAGACCCCTCTGCTTCCTTCACGCCTGGCCTCAGCTTTCACTGGCTTCTGCCAACATGGCTAACTGCGTTTACACTGGTGGCCGCCATAGTCCTGCTCCGTCTGTGTGCTCAGGTTCCTCCTTTGAGTACGGTTTTAAGAACTACATTGATGCCTGAAATTAGGGAGAGCCAGCACGTGTGCGTGGACTGCAGATGGAGGAGGGGAGGGGCGTTGCTGATCGTCCGCTGCGTGCCAGCCGGGAGCGCCGTGCGGGCTGCTCCACGCACGCATCCAGACAAAGACTATTTTGAGGAGGAAAAAAAGAGAAAATCATTTCAGCTCCAGTGTTGAGGATAGAGTGGACGGGAACCGAGCCTGGGGGCATTTGTCGAATGCACAGTTTGAATACTTACATGGCGAAACGTTTCGTGTTCCACTTCCTCCCTCCCCACAAGCCCCTCCGTGAGCGTCGTGTCCTTTGGTCTGTCGTGAGCGTGTGTATGCGTGTGGGCCGAGGCAGACAAACGTGGATCTGAGCCTGTCTTCCCCACGGTGGCACCGGAGCCTGTCATTTGTCCTCTCTGGGCCCAGCGTCCGCCTCCAGGCCATGCAGGTCAAACCAGAAGCACCTCGGAGGCAAAGAGTTGCTGGGCTTCCCCATGCCGTGCCCCGCGGGGTGCCCGTCCCTCACCAAGCGACATGTATTAGCTGCTCTCGCAATTGCCATCACTACTGCGACCCCAGCTCCTTCCCTCGTTGGAGTTCACGCATCAGCTCGAAGTGCATTGCGGGAGGAAGACGAGGGTGCCGGAGCTGCACCAGCCCCGCCCCGTGCCCATCTCCTCGGACCCCAGCCAGCTGGCCAGTGGGGTCCGGGGCCGGCCCTCTGGGAGGTGTCCCGGAAGCACTAACCGGGACGCTGGCTCTGCCAAGTCCACTTCCCAGCACCTCGCGGGGAGAAATAAGCCCGGAGTGTGCGCAGGGCTCCCACAAGGGCGCTGAGGGACTGGACGGTGCCAAGCCATCCAGTGAAATTCCCTGTGTAAATACGATTCCCTAAGGGGTTCGTGGCAGCAAGGGGGATGTCGTTCAACTGACTATCTAACAAAGCTGTTTAAAGAAGGAGATAGCGGGGATCATGTTTTATGCATTAGCCGTGAAAAATTCTCTTTAAGATTTGTCTCAGTCATCGTCGGAGTTCCGATAAAGCACCGGGCGTGGTGATGTATGTTTTACGAGGACACGCACCTCCTCTCTGGACTTTGCTGGCTTCGCCCCACCCCCACCTCCTTCCCTGATCACGTCCTCAAGAGATACATTTGTCCTGCCCATCCCCAAAATGTTCCAAGGCAAACGGAGCATTTGTTTTTCATGCATGTGTTAATAATTCAAGCTTCACACCAAGTGAAGCTTCAAACTGGATTTGCATCCTAGGCCGAATGTAGAAATGTCTGGGTCAAACATAGTTTAAAGAAAAATTTCTTTAATTAGTTCCTTTTGAACACTACACAAAGGCCTGGCTTGATAGCCAGGCGATTTATTGCCATCTTGACATTGCTTCCGTGTTTATCAGTTAAATGGCTCTGTTGCATTGGAAATAGGACATCTCGAAGGGACCTTGCTGGCGTGTGTGCTTGTTATTCAGCTCCTTGCCTGCTTCCTGGGAGGCTCTGGGCATTGTTCTCGCTGGTTTGAAGGTGGAAGGGGTTGGGGACAGGAGGTCAGCCCAGCCTGGAGATCAAAGTAGTTTGGCCAAGTTCAAGGAACAAAGGGAAACCAGAGTGAGAGTCAGAACTCAAATCTCCCTTAGCAATCCTGACAAGTTGCCTTATCACCCCAGGCTGAGTCTTCTCATCTCTGAAATGGGCACAGTGATGATATATCCTTGACCGCAGGGTGGTTGCAAAGATTAAATGAGATAATGAATATCACACGCCCAGCACGCAGTAAGTGCTCCATAAACTGTAGCAATTATGATAATGATAATCATTATTAGTCTCCTCTCAAGATGTTTCCTGTCTCCATTCCTGAGATCTCAGCATTAAAACCTTCTCCGAGGCCTTCCTTATGATGCAAAGGAAACCTGACTCCCCTCTTGAAAGAAAAGATGAGGTTCTGACAATTTATCATCCAGCCCAGAATACAACTGTTCACGTGCACACAAATCTCCTGAAGATCTTGCTAAATGCGAATTCTGAATCAGTAGGTCTGGGTAGGGCTTGAGATTCCGAATTTCTAAGACTCCCAGGTGATGTGATATGATATGGCTGGGCCAGGGACCACACTCCGAGTAGCAAGGGGCTAGCCACAGGGAGCCATTTATTCCTAGGTAGGAGGGTGGTGCAGGAGAGAGGAGGGAGATATTGGTCTTTTTCTTTCTCCCTTTCTTCCTCCCTCCCTTTCTCCCCTCCCCCCACCCTCTGTAGGACAAAATGCTTCACTTTCACAGCATCCGCCCAAAGAACGGAGAGCTGAGAAATGACCTAAGCCAGGACAATCCAGCCATTCAATCATTCAGTGGGGCCCTCCTTCCTTCCATGTCAGCAAGCAGGGACTGCTGCGTACTCGTTCTGCGCCCGACCCCGCACACACCAAGAAAGCCAAAGAAGCCAGATTCCCTCCGAGAACCAAAAGCCAGCGAGAGCGCCCTGGATGCCTGCAGGGCTCTGGGGCAGAGCTTTGCACAGCCATCTTTCGGAAACTTGGGACCAGTAACGAGATCAAAGCCACCAGTAAGGTCAGAGTGGATGCTGTTTCCATGGCCACTGACCAAGAGGTCACGGGGGGTGCAGGCTGCTTCCAGGAACCGTGAGAGGCCAGGGCGGGAGAGGAGTCACAGCGACACTGACCCGGACGGACGCTGTCTGGGAGGAGAAGGGGGCGCTGGGGACAGGCAGACCACAGCCCCATCCCTGCTCCCCACATCCTCTATGACCAGAGAGTGACAGCACCTCCCTCCCAGGGTCGTGGGGAGGGGCGAGCGAGATCCTGGCACCGCCCCTCTCCCGGGTCTGTGAGCTCCCTTCCCCATCCATCTGAGGGAGCTGGAGATTTAGTCTGCAAGTGACAGGGTGAGCAGCACTGAATCATAGAGGGCTGGCTCTTTTGTTTATTTCCCATGGCGAGCCTGCCTACTCAATAATTCAATTCGACAAGCGCTGCTGCTTAAACCTTCCCTCGTGCTAAGGGCTGTGCAGGGCACTGGGTAGGGGGGAAGGATGGTAAAAGAAAGATTCCATTCCTGCTCTCAAGGAACTTCCTGTCTTGCCAGAGCGGAATCTAGATGCCCAGAGAGAGCCCTGCTCCCTGGACAGTGGCCGTCAGCGACACACGACAACAGTCACAAGGGCACACGATCAGCTGCCCGTGCGGTGAAGACCAAAACTCAGTTCTATTTGCTCTGCAACATGGTTCAAATTTCCCAGATTTTTATTAAGGAAGAAAACACAAAGATTCTGAGAAAGGTCTGATGAAAAGGCCACGGTATCAGAGACAGCCGAGCGTGGCCTCTGAGATACAGCCATCACTGGTCCCTGCGTCCCCACTGCATTCACGCACATACATAACCCGATGCCAGGTACATTGAGATGGATGCTGTAATTATGGCACCCAAAGAGCCCAGATGTTTTGGTGACCGTCGCAATCTCACATATTTCATCCTGCTGTCTGCTTGGGTACCTGAGCACTTGCCAGGTCAGACGTCCTGATGCGGGGCTGGGAAATTCGGTGGCCACGGTGATAACGGACAGTGACCCACTCCCCTGGCTGGCTTATTTCGGGGCACCGAGCACAGTACGGCATCACGGACTGCTTTCCTGTCTCTCCCGGCTCTGGGCTGGGTTCTCCGGGAAGGCAGGGCCTGTGGCTTTTATTAGTGGAAATTCTGTGCGTCCAGGGACTGGGAGGTAGATTGATTTTCAAATCAAAAGACAACTAAATAACAAAAGGCTCACTGCATCTCGCATTGGCACGTGGCTGAGTAAAAGGAGAAAGATAAAAAGGAAGGGAAGGAAGAGGGAAGGAAGGGGAATGGAGGAGAAATAGATCCCTCCCACTTGGGAAGAACTGCTCCTCTGAGCAGGTGGGAGTGTTGTGTCTATTTACTAGGAGGCTAATGAAGCCGACTCATTCTGGAAAGTTCACAAACCTCTGCCTTTCTCCTCTGTCCCAAGGCTCCCTCCAGTTAAAGATTAAAGTGATCACGATAGTGATGCTGTTTCGTATGAGTCCAGAGGCACCTGGGGCTCTCGAGCCCCACACGAGGGGGGCTGGCCTAAGAGCTAGGGTCCCGGCTGCAAACCCAGCTCTGCGCACTCCACGGGGCCGAGCAAGTCATAATCCACTGCGCCTTTCCGAGCCTCAGTTTTCCCATCTGTAAAATGAGCAGTAGAACTGTGAGCCCTGGGTTTCCAGCTCTGCTCCCCGCAGTCGTAAGTGGGCGGAAACGGGGAGGCCCAGGCAGGTGGAGGCCTGGCCCTGCCCACCACTCTCAGAACAGCTTGGCTTTGTCTATACATAGACTGGGCTTCTGCCTGAAGTTTCCTTTTGAAGAAAAGGTTTCGAGGTTAAAAATAAATTGAGAATTACTGGATTGGATGCCTTTCCGCTTTGACATTCCACTTCCCGTCCTTGAGTCTGTTTCTCGAATGCCCGCTGCAGGCTGGCACCACGCTGGCCCGGAGGGATGGCTGGTGAGCAGGCCCATCCCACCCCTCAAGACCCACAGTCTCCGAGTGGGGACGATGCAGCGATCCGGGATGCCACCACCCTTCAAAGCAGCAGCTGGTACGCAGTGAGAGGCAGGAGCCGGCTCCTGAGGGCCCTCACCCGACCCCAGGCAAGCTGGTATCCAGACCACTTCTACACCGGAAATGACACACAGGACCTGAAGAGGACGAGCTTAGGGATTAGAAGGTGGAGATGCCCTGACCGCTGTCTCTGATGCCCGGGATCCAGCCCCACAGGCATGAGGACAAGCGGACATCAGGTGGTCACCACGACGCAGGCGCCTTACCTGAGCTCTTTATTAAGTCTTCATGACCCTGCAACCTGAGCATTCTTCTCCCCCTTGTACAGATGAGAAAACTGAGGCTCAGAAGCGTGAAGTGACTTGCCCTCTGCCCCTGCTTTCCGCCCTCTGAAGTCAAAGCTCTCTACAGCCTGTACTAAAGATCACCTGGTCTCTCTTGGGCCCCGCTGTGGGCTGCAAAGGGAAGGGCCATTTGTCCAGGGTGGGGATAAAGTGTCACCAAAGGGTCAGCATCCCCGTGAGGCCCACAGTGGAAATCAGAAAGGGACCATTTGAGAAGAGGTCATACTGAGGTCGTGCTCAGCTTTCCCCTTGATGGCCTCTGCTTCCTATACCACCCTTGGAAGTATGAAGTCTGGTACCCAGACACATGGCACTTCTTACAGCACAGGGATGGGTGAGCGGGTGTCGCTCCACAGATCGCTAGGGTAATTGGGCCGGACTGGCCGGCTGAGGCCAATCTCATTTGTCCACGGCCCAGACAGAATTCCCCAAAAAGGGTGATTTTTCAAGAGCAACACGCTGATCCTCTGCCATGCCCGTCCCTAGACAGGGTTAAACATTAGGAGTGAAACTGACTCGAGTTCCAGTGCTAGCTCCACCACTAATTCCCATTTGACCTTGAGAAAATTATTTATCCCTCTCTGAATTTTGGCTTCTTCCTCTATACAATAGAAATAGGAATATATCGCAGGGCTATTTCTTTTCTTTTTTTTGGGGGGGGGGATTAGTGCATGATTTCTAATTTAATCTTTGCTTTCTGCTATGTTGTAATGCTCATAGTTTAAGGGTCAAATCATTATTCGAGTCTTTTGAGGCTAGGTGCAGTGGCTCGCATATGTAATCCCAGCACTTTGGGGGGCTGAGGTGGGAGGACTGCTTGAGGCCAGAAGTTTGAGACCAGCCTGGGCAACATAGCAAGACCTCATCTCTACAAAAATAAGAAAAACTTATCTAGGTGTGGTGGTACGCACCTGTAGTCTCAGCTACTGGGGAGGCTGAGGCAGGAGGTCGCTTGAGCCCAGGAGTTTGAGGCTGCAGTGAGCTATGGTTCTGCCACTGCGCTCCAGACTGGGTGACAGAGTGAGACCCTGTCTAAAATTAATAAATAAATATAAAAAGACTTGAAAATCATCTGCCCCTTTCCCACCTCCCATCTCTCACCTCTCTAAGACAAACACAACTCTAACAGCTTCATTGAGATATAATTCACATACCACACAATTCACCCACTTAATGTGCACAATTCGATGGCTTTTAGTATATTTGCAGAGCTGTGCATTTGTCACCACCATCAATTTCAGAACATTTTCATTACTGCCCTGAAAACTTCACCCCGCCTGCAGCCATCCACTCCCGGCATCTCCGTCCCCTCCCCCACCCCTGCCCCTGGCAACGACTAATCCACTTTCTATCTCTATAGATTTGCCTGCTCTGGACTTGCCCATAAATGGAATCATGCCATATGAGGGCTTTTGCGACTGGATTCTTTCATTTAAAATAATATTTCCAAGGTCCACTTGTGTCGCAGCATGTACCGCTACTTCATTTCTTTTTGTGCCACTTTGTAGCTATCCAGCACCACATTTTATTTGGCCCCTTATCGGCTGGTGGATATTTGGGTTATTCCCGCTTTGGGGCTATCAGGAACAATGCTGTGCGAACGCTTGTATACAAGCCTTTGTGTGGACAGATGTCTTCATTTCTCTTGAGTGTACACCTAGGAGAAGAAATGCTGGCTCATATGGTAACCTGTGTTTAACCAGCCAAGGAACTGCCGCACGGTTTCCCAAAGCATCTGCACCGTTTTCGTCCCCACCAGCAGTGAATGAGATATGGGGTTGTTCTTACAAGGTTTCGCTGGGGCGATGTTTATAAAGCTCCTAGTATGGTGTTTGGCAAGCAGTCAAACGAAGAGTAATCCTCCTGTCCCTTTGTCTTCTTAATATACCAGTGTCCTTAACATTTCTAACTTTTCCTGACACTTAACCTAAACCCACCTGCTGATCTTATTCTGAAACCGGGACAGAATGCCTCTCTCCAGTTTATTCCACATTTGCACAGCGAAGGCTCTTTTTGTTGTTGTTGTTTAGACAGAACACTCTGTTGCCCGGGCTAGAGTGAGTGCCGTGGCATCAGCCTAGCTCAATCCTCCTGCCTCAGCCTCCCGAGTAGCTGGGACTACAGGCATGCACCACCATACCTGGCTAATTTTTTCTATATATTTTTAGTTGGTCAATTAATTTTTTTGTATTTTTAGTAGAGACGGGGGTCTCACTCTTGCTCAGGCTGGTTTCGAACTCCTGACCTTGAGCAATCCACCCACCTCGGCCGCCCAGAGTGCTAGGATTACAGGCGTGAGCCACCGCGCCCGGCCAGTGAAGGTTCTTTTAACCAAGTCAACCCCGTGCACCAAGGGGGCACTCCAGGAGCCCCAAACAGCACCTCACTTGCTCATCTTGCCAACATGACTGGGAGGGCCAACCTTGACTTAGCTGCACTCTACACCGGCCGCTCATACTCCTGGCGTCTTGTACACCGGCACTGTCCTGCAGCACTTGGAAGCTCACATCCAGATCAGTGTTACCCTGATTTCTTGGCACTAGGGTTCCAACTCAGAGTCCCGGACCTGTAGATAAGGCCCACTGAACAAAGCTAGAACGGAATTCCAGGTATAGAATCCCAGCCCTGACTATTTAAGGCTCCCTCCAACACAATAGGAGGTTGCAACATGCTCTAAGATAAAAGCACATGAAAGATGCAAGAAATCGATACACACAAGAAGAACCGTGGCGTGGGAAATTCACTCTCAGGCAGCCTCTTCTCGACTTTGGACCCCGGCGCCTTTAGCTGGTTGCCCTCGATAGCTTACCCCAAGTCTCTTAGAATACCTCCTTTGTAGTAGCTGGGTTTATTATGGTTGAAAGTTATAAAAACCCAACTTGAGAAAGCTGAAGCTAAAAGGGGACCTGTTTGGCTCATTCAATAGAGACGTCTGGGTGGGGGAGGGGGCCACAACTGCAATGAGATCACTGTGCAAGTGCCTGTCTCTGACATCAATGTCACTGGCCCTTTCCTAAGGTTCTCCATGGGGTTCAGCAGGTCCGACAGAAGGGGAAGGGTATGTGCCATGCCCCAGATATTTCTAGGCTTAAATAAATCCAGTTTAGCAATCTCAGATGACAGGGAAAGTGTTTTGTGCCCGAGTATCTGTATATAAGACCCCAGGGGTAGACTCTTGACAGGTGGAGCTTGGGCCACATGCCCACCCTGAGTTTTGTTTTGAGTGAGGTCATAACCCTGGGGTTGGCAGTTTCACCAGTGCCACACGGAATGGGAGAGGGGAAGTTCTCCAGTGATGGGGTGCTATTTCCCCAAAAAGGTGATCTTGAATAGACAGACACCACAGGGCTCCCTAATGTGGCTTTTCAACCTTCCCAGCAAGCACCACGGAGCTCCCGGTGCCCAGCTCACTTGGCCTTTAGGTCTCCTTATAATACTATCTCCCACTTATTGAATGCCCAGAACCTGCTGGGCACCCCCCATGGGTTTTCCCTAATCACCACAATAGTGCTCCAAGATGGCTGTTCACACCCCATTCTGCAGAAAACAAAGCTCAGGCTCAGAGAGGCCAAGGCAGCTGCCCAGAGTCACAAAGCTAGAAAGTGGCTGAGCTGAGATTCAAACCCTATAATCCAAATTGCATGTTCTTTCTCCTCGTCCCCTCTCCCGGCAGCCAGTTGGCGTCCTGCTAGCACTGCCTGTGCAGGTGTGTTCTTTCAGCTTCCTGACAATGATGGAAGGCTTTTGAGGGAGGCAGCTCTGCCTGTCTCCTCCCCATCATGCCTGGGCAGGCTGTCTCCCACCAGAGGAAGCTGGGACATTCGTTACAAGGCTAACAAGCCTGCTCATCTGTCACTCGTCATGGCGCCCAGCTAGGCTTTGCAGACTCACGCAGAAGGCCTGTCTCCTGCCAAGCGGGGACGGCAGGAGATGTTCCAGCACGGCCAGGCACTGCCGGGGCGCGACAGCAGCCCCACTCCAGCACAGCGATCTCATCCTGGGTGTCTCTGGCAACTAGGACCGTGTCCTCAGACTCCACGCTGACAAACCGACAGCCTCGGCGGCAAGGGACTTTGTTTCCAAGTCTCAACAGGCTGTCGAGCACGTGCGTCCTGGAGCCAGACTGCCCGGGTCGGAGTCACAACTCCCCCCACTTACTAGCTCCACTACCTGGGGCAAGTTATTTCACTCTCTCTGTGCCTCAGTTTCCTCATCTGTAATATTACCACCAAGTTTATTGTCATGAAGGAAGAGCAGAGTAATACTTGTAAAGTGTTTTAAACAGCGCTTCATAAATGCCAGGCATGGACATTCCAGTGACTCAGTATACCCTTGACCAAAGGGACCAGGAGGAAAGGGAGGGGTGGCAGCTCCCCGAGCTCCAGGGGAGAATGACTGGGTCTGCCTCCTCATAGGGACAGCTGGGACATCTGAGCCATCACCCAGCTCCAGCTCCACGTTTCTCTGTGCCTGCGACGCTTCACCCTGAAGAGCTGCAGGTCTCTTACCTGTGAGCAAAGGTAATGCTCCTGCCCTGCCCGCGGGCTACGGCAGCAATAGCTACACGTGGACCCTAAACGATGACCACACTCACTCCCCCTGGTAGGATTGCTGGGAGAGAATTGCTTGCATGACAAGGGTAAGCAGGACCTTTGGGGGCCGTAAGGAGGTGGGGAAGTTGAGACCAGGCTCTGGGCACAGGAGTCTGTGGGGTGGCTATCATTGTCATCACCATCATCTTCATCATCAGAACATCAGAGCATTGTTACGAGATGCTTGAACACCTGCGATAATTGATGGGACCATTTGAAAATCATTTTGTGGTCCCTGCCCTTGCCTGCAGATAATTATCCTCTACATCCATCACTTGTTCTCAACTAGGGGTAACTTTGTCCCCCCCAAGGGACTTCAGCGATGCGGAGAGACACTTTGGGGTTGTCACAACATGAGGGGGTTGTTACAACCCGTAAACAGAGGCACAGGTGCTGCTAAACACTCCGCGACGCACAGCGTAGCCCCGTAGCCAAGAATGATCCAGCTCAAAACGCCAGCAGTGCTGAGTTGACGAGCCCTGCCGCGCACTCTTAATATTTAAAGCGTGGCCGAGGTGCAGCCTCACCTGGGCACTGGTTTCGGCGCAGGCCTATCGGATGAGAACCTGTACACACAACACAGCTGGAAAGGCATGGCCTGAAAAAGACACATGCATAGAGAACACACGGCCACCAAACCGAACTATTAACCATGTGGGCCAAATGCAGGGCATTTGGGGATGGGAAAACAGAAGACAGACTGCCCGTAGGTGACGGAAGTTTGGACGGATTGGTGGAACACTAACACGAACCAAGCACCGCGGTAGGTACTTCACACAGATTATCTCATTTATCTCCAAATCAACCCCAGGCGGTACAAATTACTTCTCAGTCTTACTGATGCTTACCTGGTAAAGACTATGACGACCATGGCCTTCCTATTTAGACATATGTAGAACTTTCCAGAATCTACCTACTGCCGTGTAACCGGATTATATAAACAAACGTTTCCTAGTGTGCTTGCATGTAAAACCTTATTTAGGGTTGTTGTCTGATAATAACTTTTCCTTTCTCACTCAAGTGGAGGCATATTTTTATATGTGCAAAGAATGCAATTTTCTCCTTTGTTTTCTCTTAAAAGATCAATAAGCATCTTGTTTGCCTTTAACAAAAGTTGTGTGAATTCTCTATAATCAGCATTTAGTTCCTTTTATTTAGAGGCCGTGTCCAAGGTTGACAATAACATTTAGTAACGGTGGCTCTTTATGATCCAAAAACTCCATGGCTGCGGCACAGGGTTGTAATAATAACATCTACTATTTATTAGACACCCGGTGTTTGTGATTGGCTCTACATCAGCACCTCTAATCCACCACACTTGCGCCATTCATCCTTCCTTATTCCTATTTTTCAGAAGAAACTAAGGCACAGACCTGGTCAAGATTGGACGTGGAGGGGGGGGGTCCTGCCTGCCCCCGCCCTGCCTCTTACTCGGATTGGTCCCCAGCACTTCCTGGAATGCTCAAGGTTCTCACTCTAACTACTCTAATTCCACCCCGGAGACCTGTTTGCCCAGGTCCCCTTCTCCCCTCCATCAGCAAGACTCAGTTTCCCTCCACCCCTCAGTTACCCCGGGCTTGGAAGATGTGGCACAAGGACTTCAGTGCTAAAGGCGATGATTGTTGACCTGGATCAGCGTCCGCTGACTTCTTCTGTAAAGGGTAAGATGGTAAATATTCTAGGTTTTGCAAGATAATGCAATCTCCATCGCACTCGCTCAACTCTGGGATCGTAGCACCAAAGCAGCCAATAGGTAAACAAATGGGTAGAGCTGTGTGCCAATAAAACTTTATTGACAAACACAGGTGGCAAGCCACGTTTGGCCCCCGAGCTGCAGTTTCCACCCCCTGCCCTGTATGATCTCTAAGGTTTCTTCCTGCCCTGGTGTTCTGGGCATTCTGTGTGGGAGAAAGTCCCAGAATAGAGATTGAATAATGGTAGTCTAAGGCCACGTCCAGCCCACCGACAGGTTTCGTTCAGCCCAGAGTGGGGTTTCTTAATGATGTTTTAAAACATATTTGAAAGCAGAGACTGGTATATTGAACCTGCATGTCATACTCCCCAGCTTCAGGAACTGTCACTGTTTTATCAGTCCCATCTCATCCATCCCCTGGCACACATCTTTCTGTTTCTGAAATATTTTAAAGCAAATCTAGACATCACATTATCTCACCCGTAAATACTTCAGTATGTCTCTCTAGCAGATAAAGACTTTTTAAAAACATAACTACAAAACCATTATCACCCTAACAAAATGAAGAATAATCCCTGATTAGCGTCTCGTACGTCGTGCATATTTAAATTTCCCTAATTGTCTCAAAAATGTCTTTTTACAGGTGGTTTGTTTGAATCGGGATCCAAATGAGGTCTACACATTGTATTCACGCAGAGCTTTTAAATTTTTGAATTAGTTGTCAACATGTGAAAATCTGGATTTCACATAAACATCGGGTTTTCAGCTTGTCATGAAAAAACCCTGGGAGATCTGGCAACTCTGCAACCTCATTCCCCGGCAGCAGTAGCACTGGGAAGCCAGCACGTAGTCTAGATGGTGGCTTGTATTCTCCCCCCCCCCAACTGTGGCCCCCACATTGTCACCCCTCCAACGACCCCCGAAGGCATCAGACTGTGCCCTTCCTACTTTTGACGTTCCCATCTATCCTCCATCCTTGCTCACAGTCACTTGGGCCATTCTCTGGCCCACCTTCCCCTCCACCCACCCCTAGGCTGCCCTTTTATCATTCCTTTTCCTCCTTTAAAGCAGACTTTCAGAGTCTACCTGATGCCAGGAGGAATCATGTAGTGCAGGTGGGCAGCGAGGAGAGGTTCACCCAGAGTGATCAGCCAGCCCTCCAGCCCCTCGGGGTGGCTGCCTACAGGGCCCCAGGAAAGCCCCCCAGGGCCCCAGCACCCTCCCTCACTAGTTCGGTAGGTGCCTGGAGCTCACAGAGCACAGAGCCCTCACTCCTCGTATAGAAAGAGAACACTTCTGCTTCGAATTTGCTGTGTGACCTTCAAGAATCCCTCTCCCTCTCTGGGCCCCAGATGCCCCTTCTATATAATGAGGGAGTTAGTTGGGGGGGGGGAAGCTTAGGGAAGAGAATAGTCCAAGTCAAGTTCCCAGCTGAGCTATGAACAATC
Organism: Mirza zaza; assembly: GCA_008750895.1. Lineage (NCBI taxonomy): Eukaryota > Metazoa > Chordata > Mammalia > Primates > Cheirogaleidae > Mirza > Mirza zaza. The sequence continues at coordinate 32,712 of VSMD01082739.1, forward strand.
TGTAGCTGACAACCTTATGACGCTGGTGATTCTAGTGGTCGTTCATGCCCTCTTTCCCCCTTCACCAGATGGCCAAGGGGGAATGGAGAGGGAGAGGGGATCTGGAATAGACCAAGAGCAAAGCCAGAGCTGAGCAGGAGGAGGAAACAGCACACACCCTTCTTTCCCCCTCCACCTTCTCGCCCACCCTCGCCTGACTGGGGCTCACATCGGTTCCTGATTCCCTTCCCCTCTGGGTATTAACGGGTCCTGTCTGGTCATGGCATATGCAGGACATCCACTAGGGCAGGAGAGAGGCTAAGGCTGGCTCTGAGCCTGTGTCCCTGTGTGGGTGTGTCTCCATGGGACAGGGACAGGGACAGGACGGTGGCAGTAGACTCCGAGTCTGAAAAGCATGACTCAGGCAGCGCCCACCCTGGGGTGTTCCGTCATGCAGAGGAGTCCAGCTGCAGGGAAACCAGGTGGCAGTCCCAGCCCAGTGGGGGAGTCAAGCACATCAACACACAATTACAAGATAATGTGATAAGTGCTAGAATAAAAGCCTGCCTCAGGCACCTTGGGAGCACAGAGGAAATGATCCATTTGTTTATCCAGTTATATGTGCCCACCACCTTATTCCAGAAAGGGTTTCAAGAGGCCAGCAAAGCCCAATACAGAAAACGAAGTGAAAATGAAGTAAATGAGCAAAGGGATATGGTGTAGGAAAAAAATAAAAAATAAAAAAAAAATAAAACCAAGGGCAAAGTTAATACCCAAAATATCTGCCAAGAGTTCTTATGCTTTTGCTAGAACTGAGCCACAAATTTGCCTCTGAGCTTCCTAGCAGTCGGTGCAAAAGGAGAAACTCTCGGAGCTGTAAAACTCACAGCGTTCCTGAAAATAAAGCTTGGAAATATCCCTGGAGACGCTCAAGCAATCCTGAAGCTGGAACCAAAGAGAGAATCTCTTCTCCAGGGAGTTCTAAAGAAGAGCCCCTAAAACTTGGGGAGGAGTATATGGGGCCTCTCTGTACTATAGTTGCAACTTTCCTGTAAATCTGAAATGATTCCAAAAGTAAATGCTTATGTAAGAAAGAAAACAGGTAGAGTCCAATTGTTGCTCCAAGCGTTCCCTCCACACTGCGAGGGGCTCGGACACACATTGGTGCTGCTCACATGTGTGACTCCAGGGGGCGCCATTTACACGGTCACGGCACCTGCACACAGTAGGTTCTCCAGACGGAAAACGCCAGCTGATAGAACTCTTGGGTGATCAAAGTGGACACTTGGGGGCATCTAGAGAGGGCTGTCTGTAATATATAAAGGATGTGGACCCTGAACTGAGGGAGTACCCAACCGGTAATCCCAGATGTTTACGGATATCTTAAACTACCTTGATAGGCATCAATAATTGGACATTTTTGTCCATGTCTGTTGGTTTCTGTAAATGTCGTGTCCTTGGGCAGTGACAAAGTCACAGAATAGAATTTAGAGCAGGATTTGCAGAACCATGACAAAGTTTGGGTGAACCATTTTGAATAAGCAATTAGACTCCAACTGACTCTTTTTTTCTTTTTCAAAACTATTAACTTTAAAGTGACACAACAATTTATTTATTTTTTTTTTCAGTAAGAGGATAGCTTCTCATCACCAGAACACTATCCAGGACATCTGACCTTAATCCCACAGGGAAAACAAGACGACAGGCAAGAAATGGCAGGAACAGGAAAGATGTTATGCTGAATTCTGAATTTTGTCACATACGGACGTTGTCACATATCTGCCTCCTTTGAGTCAGATTCAAAACCCCTAGTTGATCTCCAGACCAATGCAACAAACCACAGCCTCAATCTGGGCCTGGGCCACACAGTACATCACAGGATTCTTAACTAAGAACATGATTCTTAGTATGAAAATATAATCATTTTGTAAAAATGCGATGATGCGCTGTTTAGCTATATGCCTTTGTAGTAGGGATACATCTCCCAGAGATTTCCATGTCCAGCCACCCTCCCCCCCAGAAAAGACCCTGGGTAGTGGGATGAGTGAGAAGTGGTCTCTGTCACAACCATGCGGTCTATACAACAGCAAGCTTCCCAGGGCAGGAGCATCTGACTCTGCCTGCGGAGATCAAGGAAGCCTTCCCAGAGGAGGTGGCTTTGGGCTGAGCCAAGGATAAGCAGGAGGTTTCCAGTCCAGTAAGGGAGAAGCTCGGGGGGAAGGATGGACTTCCAGGCAGTTGGGAAGGCGGAAATACCTTCCATTTGCCCCTTTTGATCCACTCTCTCCCTGCTGCCGGATTCCCACTGGGTTTGGCGCAGGGGATGCTGAAGATGGTGGTGCTTCCTCTAGCTCAGCCGGCACTGACTTCCTGCTCTAACTTCCAGTGGGGGGACGAGGGGAGGGTGTCCAAGATGGAGCTAACAGCGGACTTTGGTTGGGAAAGGTGGACATGGGGATTCCGGGACACAGAAACTCCTGCCGTCTGTGTGGAAGAGGATGCTGGAAGCCTTTTCCAGGTGAGTTGCAAACAAAGAGCCCCAGCTAGCCTGCTCACCAAACCTCCTAGGCATGCCAGCCTGGAGCCAAAAATCCCACCTCCCATCCTAACCCACCAGGAGGGTGGAGGTCAGAGGTGGACAGATGTCTACCCCGGGTCCGATCACAGGTCCGAACGGGTCATTTGTTGCATCTGGCATTTCCCCAGAAAGGGCTGGAAGCTTGTGCAACACAGCAGAGGCCAGAACAGGGCCAGGGACAAGGCCAGAGCCTGTGGTCTCCGAGCAGCTGCTCGGGAACGCTGCGGTGCCTCACATCCTCCTAACCTTGGGCTGGTGGCATCTGTCCAGGCGCTGTCAGGGACAGCGGGTCACGGAAAGATTCAAAGGCCAGGAGAGTGGTGCTCAGACTTTTGTGCTCATCAGAACTCAGGGAGCTTGGACGCGAACACCAGGACGGATGAGAGCATTTGTGTGGCTAGCACGCTCCCCGGGAGGTTCTGAGGGGACATCAGAGTTTGAGGCCGAGGACCAGGACATTCTGAGACGGGATTAAAGAGTGGACACCTGTTTGGTGGGTGTTTATTGTTGTCATTCTACTATTAACACTGTTGAAGTATTGAATTGTATAGCAAGTATTTGTGACAGTCAAGTAACTGAATGATAATAAGTACCAATAATGATAATATCCTATGACTCGTACCTACTGCGTACCAGGTTCATTACATGCATTAAAACATATATCCCTTACTTGGGAGGCTGTAGTGGGAGGATTGCTTGAGCTCAGGAGTTCGAGTTCAGCCTGGGCAGTATAGTGAGACCCTGCCTCAAAAAAAATATATATATATATATACACATATATATCTCCTTACATAAGTAAAATGCCATCTATGCAAATGATGGAATATTACTCAGCCATAAAAATGCAGGAAATTCTAACACATGCTTCAACATGGATGAACCTTGAACACATCATGCTAAGTGAAATCAGCCAGTCATTAATGCACAAACACTGTATGATTCTACTAATATGATAGCTAGAATAGTCAAGTTCATAGCAACAGAAAGTAGAACGGTGGTTACCAAGGCAGGGACGAGGAGGAGGGGAGTTGCTGTTTAACAGGGACAGAGTTTCAGTTTGGGAAGGTGAAAAAGTTCTGGAGATGGATTGTGGCCATGACTGCACAAGAATGTGACTATACTGAATGCCACTGACCCGCACACCTAAAAATGGCGAAGACGGTAAATTTTATGTTGTGTATATTTTACTACAATTTTTAAAATTCTTTCAGTAAAGCTAGGCTAGGAAATGAACCGTGAACTTCAGAGTCAGGCAGATCTGGGCATGAATCCCAGCTGTCTCGGTAATCTTTGGAAAGCACAACTCAACCTCTCTGAACTTCCACTTTCTCGTCTGTGATAAGAGGAGGGGCAAGAATGTGTATGTCCTGGAGCACATAGGATGACAGTCATTTTACAAACATCACCTTGGGTAACTGTGCCCCAGCCACGTGAGGTGGTGGGTCATCATTAGCCTCCTTTTGCTAAAGAGAAGGTTGAGCCTCAGAGAGGTTGTGTGATGTGTCTACGGCCACACAGCCAGGAAGTGGAAGAGCCAGGGCTCAAAATATAAATATAACTGTGAGCATAAAACCGGGCTCTGTATTCCACACACCATGATTCTCCAGATGCCTACTGAAGCACATGCAGAATCTCACCTTGGATTGGAAGACTTGGAGGGCACAGACCTGAATGCCCGACGGAGGGACTGCTCTTCAGGTTCTGATGTAAAATGTATTGTTTTTGAGGCCATTACCTAGCATCTCTCGGTTTATGGGCCTCTTTTATATTTACAAGTCCTATGAATGTGCAATTGAAATAGACCAAAAAATGTGCCTCTAGAATCGCACGTGCTCGGAAATCAAAGCAGGATGCACTGGCGAAGGGAGAAGTCGTTCCAAAAGCTGAAAAGTCTAAATTATGGGACTCAAGTTGAAATCTCAGTTCTCAGAGTAAAGTTCAAAATACACGGAGAACCAGACAGGATAGCAGGTATCGTTGCCAAGAGAAGGGAATGGAACTTCGGCAGGAGAAAAACAAACCCAGTGAAGTCCTCAGACGCCAAATAGCTGGAGTCTCCATGCCGCCTCTCTGCCAGGGGTGCCACGTGGAGCCCCCCCTGATTCCAGAAGACCCCATTCACATGTACTGCCTGATGATATGAACGGGACCCCCATAGGCCATGCCGTGCACCAGCCCTCTCTGCCTCCGAGTCACGGGGCTTTCTAAGATCAGACATGGTGGGGGGTCAAGGAGGATGGCGACCAAAGGTGTGGGGAGTGTCCCAACTTTCTTAGCACTTGGAGCGCAGATTATAAAAGGCGGAAGGAACATAACCACCATGGATGAAGCACCCTCCGCCATGCTAGGCCTTCACCTGTTTGGTCTCATTTAAGCCTCAGTATCTCCCATTTTAATGACAAGAAGCCCAGAGAGGTTCAGTAACTCGGCCACAGTCACACAGCCGGGGTTGGTGGTGCCCCAAATGAAACCCAGAGTGGTGACTGCCCACCTACCTACCCTGCTTTGTCCAGCTGCAGCTGAGAGGACACTGAACCAATCTGGACATGGATCCAACCAGGCCGAACCAGGAGGAAAGAGCCACTGAGGGCTGCTGGGAAAAGGAGATTAAGCCTCTGAAAGGCAACATGCAGGCTTTGGGGCTAAACAGAGGGAGGCAGGGACCCAGTTCCTCCAAGCCCTGAGTACTGGGAGGACAGAGTTGAGCGGTGACTGTTGATTAGCATTGGTGAGAGCTAGCTGCTGCCCACTTCACCGAGTCTCTGTCCTGCAGGTCTTGCTAAGGGACGGCCAGGCTGTCCCCTGGGTCCTGAACATCCTGAGATGGCTCTGCCAGGGCATCGGGGGACACTGGGAGGATGGACTGCAAAGCTGTCCCAGGCACTTGGGTCCAGAGGGAGCCAGTGAACTCAGCACTGGCCAGGAAGGGAAAGGGACTGAATTCTAGTCCTTTCTTGGCCCCTTTGGGCCTGACTTTGGGCATGTCACCTCCCCTCTCAGAGACTCAGTTTCTGCCCTCCATACAAGACAAGGAGGTCGACTTTGATGAAATGTCCAAGCTTTTTCTGTCTCAAATATCCTTCAGCCAGATGGGCCAGCATGGCACCTCCTCCAGGGTGGCTTGGTCCGGGTGGCTCGGATGTGTCCCGTCTCCTCCCCATTTGCATGCTCTGGGGCTCAGACCTCGTGGCGAGAAGGACAACGGGAAGGGAGCAGAATTGGCACCTCCCCCCTTCCCAGCACCTCCCTACCTTGCTGAATTTTTAAAAGTGCCTTTACTCAGAATTCATCAAAGATTCATCAGGCTCGGGATTGGCCCAAGTGTCTGCCTGCGGAGCCAAGTGTGGGGGGGGTGCGGGGAAGAGGGAGCCAGGAGGCCACAGGCCGTGCAACTGTTGGCACTGCACTGTCGCTGCTGCCGGGGCTCCCCCAGGCCTGTCTGCCCACCCCTGCACCCCCGGTGGGGAGGGTCCGGGGCCGGGGCAGTGGCCTGCCTGGGGAAGCTTGAGCCCACCCCGGAGGCCTCCCCTTACCTTCCCCAGAGTGGGAGTCAGAGCCCGCCTGTGTCCCTGGCAGGGAGGTGGGGACGATCAGTGAGGAGTGGGTGCACCCCACGCTCTCTAAAGTGAGCGCTCACAGCTGTGCAGGGGCGCCAAGCGGCAGACAACTGACTGTAAACAGGGCATTCAGCTGTGGGGAGGGTCCGGCAGCCCCAGCCTGGGCAGATGCAGGGGTAGAGGGAGGTCATAGCCCACGAGCTCTGTCCCAGGCTAGCAGCAGCTCCTCCCTCCTCCGCCCTGTGCCCTTAGCTGCTGCAGAAGAGTCTGTTTAGGGAACAAGGGCACTGTTCATTTTTAAAAGTTTGCAAATTACTGAACAGTCCACCCTTCCTTTTGCAGGAGGGGAAACAGGCCCGGCATAGAGAAGTGACTTGCACGGGGCCGTTCGGCCATCAGCGGCAGAGCTGGGACGGGAGCCCAGGGCTTCCGGCTCCCAGGCCAGCAGCTGCACGCCTCTCCATCAGCTTCGCCTTGCTGACGCCTGGTCCCCAGACCAGAGGTCAGCTTGCCTGACCACAGGAGGACATTCTCCAAGTCAGCATGGCCAGGTTGGGTGCGTTGAGCGGATGTTCATTAGATGCCCATGATGGAATGTTCTAGATTGTGTATGTATCCCTTGCAGGTGCCCCTGGCTGGAGTTTTTCTATGAAACAAAGTGAAGTCCCTCCACCCCCAATGGATACTTGGGTTTCAGCCCTTAGAGCTCTAGGTCATCTGGTCCAACTCTCTGGTTTTCAGACGGGGAAATTAAAGCCCAAAGAGCCAGACTGGCACTAGGCCTCCAGGGGCCGGTTTGCATTCTTTCTGCCATGCCAGGGGTCAGGGCACCTCCCTTTGGGCCTCTTCCCCGCTTCAGAAGTGCCCTCAGGGCCGGGCGGTGGCTCTAGCACTCTGGGAGTCTGAGGTGGGAGGATCGCTTGAGCTCAGGAGCTGGAGACCAGCCTGAGCAAGGGCAAGACCCTGCCCCTACTAAAAACAGAAAAACTAGCCAGGTGTGGTAGTGCGCAACTGTCGTCCCAGCTACTCAGGAGGCTGAGGCAGGAGGATCGCTTGAGCCCAGGAGTTGGAGATTGCAGTGAGCTATGACAATGACAATGACATTACTTCACTCCACCCTGGGCGACAGAGCGAGATTCTGTCTCAAAATAAAAAAATAAAAAAAAAAAAAGAAAGAAAGAAAAAAGGTGTGCTCTCAGCCCCTCCTCCCATGGGAGGAGTGACAAGGCTGGGAAGGAGGGTGGACGCTTTCTGGGGGTATCAGAGACTCTTGGCAGGCTCTCAGCACCGGACACCCACTGAGGACCAAGCCGACACAACAAACCGTGATAATCATCTTTTTAATAATCGCCTGGAGTTTGTTTAACATACAATCATGGCCGGCAATAAATTCAAATTAAAAGCCCAACCGGGAGGCCTACGTTAAGCTGCCTGGTTGGAAATAGAACAGCCTAGGGGCTGGAGGGGGGAGAAGAAGAGGAAGAGTAGGGCCAGGAGGAAGGGAAGAATCCTCTTTAAAGTGAGGATGCCCTCAGGAGGGGCAGAGAGGTGGCCTCAAGAAAGCGAGCAGGTGCTGGCCCAGCCCCGGCTCCCACCCCAATCCTAGCACAGAGCTTGCTTTCTCTTTTTTTTTTTTTTTTTTTGTCAGAGTCTCACTCTGTTGCCTGGGCTAGAGTGCTGTGGCATCAGCCTAGCTCACAGCAACCTCAGACTCCTGGGCTTAAGCGATCCTACTGCCTCAGCCTCCCGAGTAGCCGGGACTACAGGCATGCGCCACCATGCCTGGCTAATTTTTTCTATATATTTTTAGTTGTCCAATTAATTTCTTTCTATTTTTAGTAGAGACAGGGTCTCGCTCTTGCTCAGGCTGGTTTTGAACTCCTGACCTTGAGCGATCCTCCCGCCTCGGCCTCCCGGAGTGCTAGGATTATAGGCGTGAGCCGCCGGGCCTGCCCATGAGCTTGCTTTCTTAACTCAGAAGTATTTCTCAGCAGTTTGAGCAGAGAAAATTCCAAAACCTCAGAGCTGTGGAAGCGACAATATTTATTCCCTGCCCGTGGGCATGCGAGCTCCACAAGGGCAGGGACCCTCCTGTCACCTGCGATTCTGTTCCCCAGCCCCTGGCCTCTCGCAGGCAATCAGCAAATGTCTATCCAATGGACATCTGAGCGAATGAGTGAATACGAATGAATGCGCCCACATCCATTTATTCATCCATTTGGGTTTTTGTATTTTCCTTTCGGATATTTATTGAGCACCTATAGTATTTGGGGAAACAGAGGTGGACAAGAGTCCTGCTATCTGGGAGCTCACTGCTGAGGGACAGATAAAAACATAGACGACTCCAGCCCCTGGGGTCTGTGCTGCCCTAACGGGCTTGGCCAGGCCAGGGGCGAAGGTCAGGTTGCACGAAGGGTTCCAGGAGCAGTTTTCTTAACTCTGAGTCCTGAAGGGCAGTGAAGTGTTAAGCAGCCTGGCAGGAGCCTGGGCCCAGATGCGGTGGGTGATACTGAGCAGAGAACAGTGTTGCGGACGGGAGGAACAGCATGGGCAAGGCAGGGAGCGAGAGAGGGCGTGGCCTGGCCAAAGCGCTGAGAAGAGTGCGGTGAGGCCAGGGAGCAGAATTGGGGCCGGAAGAGGAGGGACGGAGGGAGGGAGGCGGACAGCTGGCAGGGCCAGATCACAGAGGGCTGTGCGAGCCATGCTGAAGAGTTTGGACTTTCTCCCGAGGGCAAAGGAACTTACGGAAGGGTTTTAAGCAGGAGGGTGGCATGACCAGAATCACAGTTCAGAGAGATCGCTCGGGCCGTGTCGTGGAGAATGGATTGGCGGCGAGGGCGCCTGGGGCCAGGCAGAGCCGTCAGGGGGCTGCCGCGGGGACCCAGGGAGGGAAAGCCAGGGACGGCCAGCAGGGGCCAGAGGGCCTGGTGACTGAGGAGGGAGTGAGGCAGGGAGGGTGTCCAGTGACTCCCAGAATCTCAGGCCAGTGGGCGATGGCTGGTGGCCACTTGCCTGAGTGGGCGATGGCTGGTGCCACCAAGGACAGCAGCAGAGATACTGAGTGTGCAGCAGGGCCTCTCGGGTGACCCCAGTGCCCGCAGCTTCCAAGGGAGGACATGGTCCCACAGGTCCCTCCTACCGCAGGCCTGCGTGTCTGCCTCCTAACCGAGGCTCAGTTGTGAATCCTGCAGTGGCCAAGCTGCACTGGGCCTTAGAGCAACATCTAGATCAGCCCTTCATTTGACAGTCTTGGAAACTGGAGCCAGAGAAGGGTGGAGGCTCACCCAAAATCACCCGGTGAGTTCCTGGCGGAGCTGGTAACAGAGCTCGGGTGTCCCGACTGGGAGCAGAGACATCACAGTGACTGCATGTTCCAGATGTCCTGGGGCAGCGCCAAGCCCAGACGTGCCTGTTCTCTTTGCCGCACTTCGTCTCGTGGGACCTGTGTCCCCACCGTGGGGTTAGAAAATACCCAAGTGCAGAGCTCTAAGGCCATATTACCCTTTAGACTCTAGCCAGGGGGAAAGGAAAGAGAGTGGGGTGTCAGGAGAGCTGTTTGAGCCTTGCCCCTTCTGCTTGCCCATGCCGGGCAACTTCCTGACCTTCTCTGAGCCTCAGTTTCCTTATTTGGAGCAAGGGAATCAAATGGATTAAATAAGAAATGTACACATGAAAGGCTTTGTGAACTGCAAAGCACTGTGGATAGAACGATGGTTTCTTATTTTCACTGTTAACTCCTTTAACAAATATTTGGCCTGTGCCTGCTCCTCCATTCCAGACATGCCTCAAAACACCACCACGGGGGACACAGAGATGACTGGGACGGCGGCTGCCTGTGGGAACTGTCCGGCTGTCCGCTGGCTCTGGGCTCTGGGGAAGCCAGGACAGAGCTGGGTTTTGGCACGTGTCAGCAGGTGGTCCTTCCTGCCAGGGTCCCTCCCGCTACTGCCTTGTGTCTCACTCACACCGTCTCCTCCACCCAGAAGGGGACTGCTCTCAGGCTCCCCAATAGTCATTCAACAAATCTTTAGTGTATGCCAGGTGCCACGATAAGTGTTGGGGTCCCTGCCCTCGGGGAACTTACACTCTGACAGGCCTGGAAGCTCGCAGGCCCCATCTGTAAATAGCTCATGGCACAGCCCTGCTCTAAACCCTCCCATCAAGCACCGGCCTTTGTCTCAGGGTCCTGTCCACCACAGTGACCTCATGTGCCAGCACTGCCCCTCCCTCGTGCCACTCCAGCCACTTGTTCTTTGAATTTGCCAACAGTGGACCCACCACAAGGCCTTTGCACTTGCCATACCCTCCGCCTGGAATGTTCCTCCCCAAATACCCGCACAGTTCCTTCCCTCACTTCATTCAAGTCTGCACAAATGTCCCCTCCTCCGCGGCCCCCCCAGCCACCCTTGCTAAAAGAACAACCCCAATCTCTCTCCATCCTCCCATTCTGCTGTGTGTTTCTTCAAAGCACTCGCTATGACCTCTCTTTTAGATTACTTAGATTAGATTCCATTTGTATTTGTTTATTTGTTTACCATCTGTGTCTCTCGATGCAATATAAGCTGCATGAGGTCAGGGATTTGGTTTTGTTCACGGCTCCCACTCAGTAACTACAACAGGGATCAATAAAGATTGATTGAGTGAGTGAGTGAATGAATGAATGAACCCATGAAGTCAGTACTCGCGGTCTTTGTCCCATGAGACAAGCACCGACTGCATCTCCCTGACTCTCAAATGCACTTTTCAAAAATGTTTGCCCATTTCTGAAATGTAGATACATACATTTGTAGCTTGGTTTCTTCCCCCTCCCAAAGCTATTATTAAATCGATGGTGCATCTCACGATCGATGGCATCTTACAATTGAGGAAATGCACAAGGACTCGGAGAGGGCAGAGATTCATCCTCCCCAAGGAGACTTGGTGGAAACTTCCCCAGGCAGAGAATATTTCCCAGAGCTTTAAGGAATGAGTGAGCATTTTCTGCAATGAGATGGTGGAAAGAGCATTCCAGGCAGGGGAAGTAGCCAGTGCAAAGGCACTGGGGTCTGGAGCAGTAGCTGTCTGTTGTCCACAGTCTGGAACGGCCAGAGTGGAAGATGTTGAGGGTGGTGACTGAAGATGACACAAGAGGCCATTTAGAAAGGGCCTTCCCTGCTCCCCCAAGGGATGTGGGCTTGTTCTGGAGGCAGGCGGAGGCCATGGTATGAGTCCCTCCCCCTCTGCTCTCACATCGACCCCATATCAGACCACATAGAAAACCATCCCTATGGAGTTAGTAGAAGAGGATAAGCCTTAAATCCAACAGCAAAACTGAAAATGGACATTTTCCTCCTTTCTCCTAATTATTCAGGTTATTTGCCACTAGCCCCTGCTGCCACTGGGCTTTCAAAAGCTGAGCACACAGGGCATGGAACTTGCCTGGGCATCCCCTAGGAAGCCTGGTGAATGATAGCAAAGGCTGACCCTCTGCCCACTCGGGAGTGATTTCCCTCCTGTTCTGGAAAGGACAGGCAGAAGAAAGCAGAGGCCCCAGCTCTGTCCTGACAATACCAGCTGCCAGGCACTGTGACAAGCACATCACACCCATTATCTTCTCTCCCTACAAGGTGTGTAATATTGTTGTCCCCATTTCACAGGTGAGGAAACTGAGGCTACCATTCCAGCACTTGCAATTGCCTGGCCCATATTAGATACTTTATAAATATTTGATTTTCCCATAAGCATGAATTGGGCACCTCCTGTGTGCAAGGCCTTCCTCCAGGGCCTGTTCCCAAATGCTCATGCTGGTCCTTCTGCATAGAATCCACTGTCCCCTCCACTGCCTGGACAACTCCACAAATGCTTCGAGATGCTACTCAGACGCCACCTCTGCTGTGAGGCTTTGTCTGACCTCCCTGAGCAGGACCCAGTACTCTGTTCTTGGCTTCCCTTTCCCTCACAGTATGGCATGAGGGGTTCACCTCTCAGCCTCCCCTTCTTCCAGGGCAGTCGCTGAGCCTAGTGTACAACCGGGCACACAGTAGGTCTTCAAAACACATCGGTTACGTGTGTGAATGAACGGATGAACAACCCAGTGATCGACAAAGATGCTGCCCTAAAGGAGAGCAGAGTCAAAAGGGAGGAAGGGAGCCAAGCTGAAATGGGGGTCAGGGAAGGCCAGCTTCACTTCAGCCAAGCTCTGGAGTGTTCTGGGCTTCCTCCAACCTGGAGCAAAGGAAGGATGAGGGAGGCTTTGAAATAAGCCACAAATGACTTCCAAAGAAGGAGAAAGGGGGATGGGAATGGCCAGGCCAGCTTGCCTGGGCAGCAGCCACACCTGGGAAGCAAGGGGCAGGGGAGGGGGGCTCATTTTAGCAAATGGAGCCCAACATTCGTGCACCAGCAGAACAGAAGTAATCTTTGGGCTTGCGGTTAATTTGTTCTTGTAATGCACCCGTCTTGCTGTCTGTCAGTGATTAAAGTGGGCTTTGCCCATTAGCTCCTAGCACTCAAGAAGGCAGCCGGTTTCCCCGCCCTCTGCCTTGACAAGAAGGGAGTGGGTGGGCACATAGGTATTCAGAACTGGGGGGCTGTTAACTTTCCAACACACACTAGCCCAGGGGTATGTGTACCCCTGTGGACATGCACAGTGAAACTTAACCGCAGGATGTTTTGAACCCGGAGGTTCAAGTCCGAGACATTTAAATGTGAATCCCACCAACGTCTGCACACGTGGATGGAAAACTCTCAGTGGTTCCTACATTCATAAAAAGGCCAAGCTGAAAAGAGCCTCAGAGATGGTTCAATCCAGGGCTCTCTTTTGACAAACAAAGGGAAAAGACCAGAGATGAAAATCAACTTTCCTGAGGCCACACAGCACTTCGATCCGGGAGCCAGTCTCGGGGGCCTCCTCCAATACGAGCGGGAGTATGGGGACGGGGCCAGGCATCACAGAGCCAGAGCTCCCCGGAGTTCCCCAGGGTCTGTCTTCTTGTCCATTTTCCGCTCCACCAACCCCTCTCCTAAACAGACACCTAATGATGGCATCGCAGCTCAGCTCACAACAGTTATACCCCCGCCATGTGTGCATCACTTTACAGTTTACAAACTGCTGTCCCTCATTAACTCCCAGTCTCGCAGGTAGGCAGAGCTGGTATTACTTTAATCCCCATTTTCCAGATAAGGAAGCCAAGGTTCAGAGACGGTAAGGGATTTGCCCAAGCTCACAGCTTGAAAAGATAAGGCCAAGATTCAAAGCCAGGCCTCCCGAATCCAAATCCCAGTTTCCCCCAAAGCCTCTCTGTGCTTGCTGGGTGCAGAAACCGAGGTTTATTCTCCTAAAATTGCATTTAGAAATACGCACACAAAGAAGCGCACACAGACACCCATCGCCGCAGCACATGTGCCTGAACAAACAAGCGAGGAGGGGGCGCGTCCAGGGCAGATGCCTCCCTGCTCACGCACTCCCCCCCAACCCAGCCAAGCCTGGCCCCAATCTGCTGACACTCTGCACACTTAATAAGCAAAAACATCAAGTCACTCAATCAATAAGCTCAGCTGTCAACAACAAGCGAGGGCTGAGCACTCCTAAGAGCTAATAATGCTTTGAGCTATAAACATGGCCATTAGCTGGGCTTCCGCCCTGCCAGGCAGGCTCTGTCGCTATGGGCTGGGGCACCTGCAGCCGGGGGCCACAGCATTTCACGGTTGGTTGAACCCACTAGCCTGCCCAGGCTGGGCTCCTGCTGCCACCTCCCTGCCTTGATGTCCTCAGGTACACCTGCCGAGGACACAAGAAAGAGGCTGCCAGGCTGAGGAGCTCCAACTGGATCCTTCCAGAATATGCGGAATTCCCCAAGGGGTTACCACCTCCAGGAACCCTGACTTTGAAACCGACTGTCTCCACAACCACACAGAGCCGGCCCTGAGAGCCGCCAGTGGCTGCTGTTACACAGCCCGCCCCGGAGGGGACCCTACTCAGAGAGGATGCCAGAATGTCTGGGCTTGAATTCAGCTTGGCCACTTACCAGCTGTGGGACCCTGGGCAAGTTACTCAACTTCTCTGTGCTTCAGCTGCCTTTTACAGGTTCCCAAGGTGACCCCTTTCACCCCTTCCCAAGGTGACCATGAGGCTACTAAGGTGATCGTGTGTCCCTAGCAGATTGCCCAGCACATAAAAGATGTCTGAGAAATAACACAGAGGAAAGTGACCCACAGAGCCACCTGTGTGGGTGGCAGAAGCCAGCATTGTTGAAAGGGGGAAGAGACATCAGCCAAGGGGACTTCATCTCCACCCTCCTGACTCCCATTGATGCCAAACATGGTCAGGCAGCAAGCAGAGAGTCTGCTCGTTTCCAGCACTTTCCTCCAGATGATCTCTGACCTTAAAAATTCTGCGCGTCCTGGGCAGGTGGGGGAGGGGAGGGATTAGCAGGCCTGGATGGCACAGGAAGATAGTGGCCGGCCAGGGTGCCAGCCCGGGATTAGGGTGAACACTGCGGCCCATCACGGATCCTAAATCCGGGCGCTAGATTCCACTACTGGCCTCTCCTCTTAAATGAGTCTCAGCCCCAGCAGGGAGTTGCAACATCTGAGGGTTGTCCTTAATTAGTTGTTCCAGCATATAAAATCAGGGAACATGTACTCCCCCAACTTCCCAGAGGAAAATAATATGCCTTCCCAGTAAGTAGAATTATTTGAAAGTGGTGTCAAAACAAAAGGCATTTTTTTTTCCTCTCTGAAATCTCTCAGCATTTCTGACATTCCAGTGGCTTCCTCTATCTGCCTGCCTTCCTATTTCTCTGTCTGTCTCTCTCCTCTATGTCTCTATCTCTCTGTGTCCTTGTCTGTCTCTTTCTGTTCCTTTTTCTCTCTTTCTGTCTCTCTTTTATCTCTAAGAGGCAGTGTGTATGTGTGTGTGTGCGCCTATACATGCGTGCATGAATCTTATTTCTCCTACGACTATCTCTTTTCACCCAGTTCAGAATTCCTGAAAACTTTCGGATAAGAGTTAGCACCCATGTGCCAAGGTTAATGGGAAAGTGCCCGCTAGGTATGACGGTTCAGGACCACGGACAGAGTTCGGGGGCTGGGACCTCTGCCAGCTGCTTGTCTGTCGGGTCATGGAAGAGGGAGCGGGGCAGGAGGAGGAATCTGGGGAGAAGCTCCTGGAACTGCAAGGGTGGAAGGGCAGAAGCCTGGATCGGTGTGAAAGGGCGGAGAGGAGAGCAGATGAGCACCCATGCAAGGAGGCAGGAGTGAGCGCGAAGGGGTGAGGCTGGGCTCAGGCGTGCCTGAGTGTAAAAGGGAAGGGAGCGAAATGCGAGTGCTCGTGAGTGTGTAAGGGAGCCGAGCGGGTGTGAAGGCGAGTAAGAGGGGCGTGCAAAGGGGTGCAACCCAGAATAGAGTTGGATCGGCTTCAGGTTGCCAAGCATCTCCCTCCTCCCTGACTCCTGGGAGGCGGAGCGAGGCCCAGGGCAGTGGAGGCTGCCAAGCTAAGCCCCAGGGAGCAGCCGCAGGGCTGAGCGCCCCACTTGGGGCTCTGCCTGTGGAGGGAAAGCAGGGAAAGGAAGCAGGCCATTCCACCAGGCTGGCGGGTAAATATTTAAAGGGCTGTTTCCACGTGTATAAAAACTTAGTGCATCTGCTAGGCAGTGTTTGCAGAGGCTGGGAGGGGAGAGCTGGACCCGGGCCAGCCGAGAAGCCTGTTTAAACCCTCTAACTCATGGCTCCCCAACCCACACTGCGCCGGCCTTCTGGCTCTCAGAGCCACGCAGGGCACTCTGCCCACTGGCACACATGCTCGCACGCAGCAGCACCCTGCATATGGGGACATAACTACACACACACACATGCACGGCTCATTGGTTTCCACACAGATGCACATGCGAGCACATACGCAGCCACAGCACCCAGATGCACACTGAACAGACTCACACCCAGACAAATGCAGATAGCACCCACATGCCAACTCACACATTCACACACACGCACACACACACACACAGAGGCACATTGTATCACATATCACAACTAGACCACATAGCTCACATATCATTGCAAATGCATCCACACTGGCCCACATATCTCACATGATAACTTACACACTCAGCCCACACATGGTATCACATGGTATCACACCCACAAATGTACATATAACTCAAATGCACAGAGACCAATAAACACAGATTAAGCAATATTACAGGTGAGCCAGCACATCCACAGAAAGTATACAAGATCTCACACAGGGATCTTGTGTGAGATCAAATACAGTCATGCACCACATCATGATGTTTCAGTCAAAGATGGAATGCACAGACAACGGTGGCCCCATAGCATTATAATAAAGCTGAAAAATTCCTATTGCCTAGTGATGTCATAGACGTCCTAATGTCATACCACAATGCATTACTCGAGTGTGATGCTGGTGTAAACAAACCTGCTGCGCTGCCAGGCATACAAAAGTATCGCACATGCAACTACGTACAATGCATGATACTTGATGATGATAATGAACGACAATGTTACTGGCTTATGCATTTACTACACCATACTTTTTAGTGTGTATTCCTGCTGAAAGCTTTCCTATAAAACAGTATGCGGTGTTACGCCTGCGGTAGCCTCATACATCTCGTGTGTATCGTGTCTCTTGATTGCATCACTTTCTCTTGTGCTTGATTTAATCTCGGGTTGTTTTGTTCAGCATGGCCTCTAAGTGTACAAAACCCACAGCTAATATTGCCGGTAAGAGGCCACGTCTAGTGATTGACCTGGAAATAAAATTAGAAGTGATGAAGGACTACGAATGTGGAAAATCAGTGATGGTTGTTGCACACCAGGCAGGCAGCAGCAGTCCCCAACATTTTTGGCACTTTTTTGGACTGGTTTCATGAAAGACAATTTTTCCATGGACTGGGGGGTGGGGTGGGATAGTTTGGGGATGATTCGAGAGTATTGCATTTACTGTGCAGTCAAACCTCTCTGCTGATGATAATCTGTATTTGCAGCCACTTCCCAGCGCTAGCATCACTGCCTCAGCTCCACCTCAGATCATCAGGCATTAGAGTCTCATAAGAAACCACAACCTAGATCCCTCGAATGCGCAGATTACAGTAGGGTTTGTGCTCCTATGAGAATCTAATGCCCCTGCTGATCTGACAGGAGGTGGAGCTCAGATGGTGATGCAAGTGATGGGGAGCGGCCGTAAATAGAGATGAAGCTTTGCTTGCCTACTGCTCACCTCCTGCTGTGCAGCCCAGTTCCTAACAGACCACAGACAGTACCCGTCCACGGCCTGGGGGTTGGGGACCACAGCTGAAGAACAAAACCAAAGTGATGGAAGCTATTAAAGCATCTGCTTCATTGAAGGCAATGCGACTAACAAAAATTTGAGAAGGGCCTATACCAGACAAGGAGAAACTTCCAATGACCTGAATTAGAGACCAGGCATATCCCTCTCGGCACCATGAGGATCACGGCCAAGCCAAACAGTGTGTTTGCAATGTGGAAATAAAATGCCGGACCCAAATAAGATGTTGAATTTACTGCTAGCTCTGGGTGGTTGAAACTGTTTGAGAGTCATTATTTCTCATATAATGTGAAAGTGAGAGATGAGTCAGAGTCCTGATGTGAAAGCACCTGAAGCATTCTGGGAAACTCCAGATACACTGAGTGTGGAGGGAAATTACTTGCCAGAGTAAATCTTCAACGTGGATGAAACCTCCCTCTCTTGGAAACAGATGCCTGAAAGGACCTCCATGCACAAGGAGGCCAAGTCAGTATGAGGCTTCAAGGCTTTTAAGGATAGGATGACAGTCTTGTTTGGGGACAACGGTGCAGGCTACAAATTGAAACCCTTTGTGATCTGGCATAGTGAGAGCACCAGGGCCTTCCAGCATACCAATATGCACACCCTGCCGGTGGACTACAGCAGCAGTAAGCAGTCCTGGACTACAGCAGCAGTAAGCAGTCCTGGATGGCACAGCTCCTCTTCCAAGAAGCCCTCCTGAATTGCTATGGCAGCAAAAATGAAGAAGTACCGTGTGGAGAGTAACATACCTTTCAAGATTCTGCTCATTGTTGATAATGCTCCTGCACATCTGGCTTTCATTGGTGATCTTCATCCCAATATCAAAGCGATGTTTCTTCCTCCAAACACCACCTCTTGGATCTAACCCCTGGATCAAGGATTGATAGCTTCTTTGAAGGCCGCCTATCTGAAGAGGAGCTTTGCCCAAGCTATGGTGCAACTGAGGAAGACAGTGAGAAGACACAGGTGCAATTCTGGATGTATCGCAACATCTTTGACTGCATCAAGAACACTGCATGAGCTTGGAGACGATGTCACCAAGGAGTGTGGAGTATATGAATGGCATCTGGAAGAAGACACTCAAGAGGTTCATCCATGACTTCAAAGGATTTGCCAAGGCTAAGGAGATTGCAAAAAATCAACAAGGCCGTGGTTGAGATGGCAAACAACTTTAACCTGGGTGTGGATGAGGACGACATTGAGGAGCTCCTAGAGGCAGTTCCTGAGGAACTGACTAATGAAGAGTTGTTAGAACTGAAACAAGAACACAACAGCTGAAGAAGAGGCAAGAGAAAAGGAAAGCGCAGGAGAAGAAAGAGAAAAAAAAACTCCCAAGGAAAGTCACAGTGAAGGGTTTAGCAGAAGCTTTTGCAGACCTCGACCAGCTCCTTAAGAAGTGTTAAAGCAGGGACCTCCACACCAGAAGGTTGTAATTGACAGAGAGAAATGCTCATGGTGCATCACCTGCTTACAAGCAAATCTATGATGAAAAACTGAAACAAACCAAGCAAACCACCGTGCACACATTTCTGAAAAGAGTAAGATCTCCTCAAGAATAGCCTCAAGGAGGTGTTCCAGAAGGAGGCACTGTTATCACAGGAGATGACAGCTCCATGCATGTTATCGCCCCTGGGGACCTTCCAGTGGGACAAGATGTGGAGGCGGAAGACAGGGATATTGATGACCTTGACCCCGTGTAGCCCTATGCTAATGTGTGGGTTTGTGTCTTTGTTTTCAACAACAATAACAAAAAGAAAGAAATGAAAATTTTAAAAAATTGAAAAGCACTTATAGAATAAGGATATAAAAAAAGAAAAATATTTTTGTACAGCTGAACATTGTGTTTGTGTTTTAAACCGTGTTGTTACAAAAGAGTCCAAAAGTTTAAAAAATTAAAAAGTTTTTAAGATAAAGTCACAATAAACCAAGGCTAATTTACTATTGAGGAAAGAAAATTTTTTTTATAAATGTAGTGTAGCCTAGGGGTAGAGTATTTATAAAGTCTACAGGAGTGCGCAGTAATGTCCCAGGCCTTCACGTTCACTCGCCTCTCACTCACTGACTCTCCAGAGCAACTTCCAGGCCTGCGAGTTCCATTCATGGTAAATGCCCTGTACAGGTGTATTTTTTTTTTATCCTTTGTGCCATATTTTTATTGTACCTTTTCTACGTTTACATATGTTTAGATACACAAATACTTACTATTGTGTTCCAGTTGCCCTCAGTCCTCTGTACAATAGCATGCTGTATAAGTTCGTAGCTTAGGAGCAATAGGCTATTCCATATAGCCTAGGTGTACAGTAGGCTACACCATCTAGGTGTGTGTAAGTCCACTCCGTAATGTGCGCACAGCAACGAAATCGCCTAACGATGCATTTCTCAGAACAGATCCCCATCATTCATGAAGCAGCACATGACTGTACGGTCTTCAAATAGCATGTCACTTATACACATACCTACACGTACACGCACAGACATTTAACACTTACGGACCTACACAGCTCACGCATCATCACAAACACAGTTTATTCATCAAAGGCCTCAGATGCATGTTGCAGCATTGCACACTACCTCTCACATGCAACTCACCACCACCTGGGAGGCTTCGGACTTCCCATAAAATGTATAGGGTAGTGGTTAAGAGACTCCCTCTGAAGTCAGCTGGCCCAGTTCTGCTATTTAATTTACCAGCTGATCTTGAAGGGGGTCATGAGAATTACAACGAACTTAGAATGGTACCAAGCACATGGTAGGCACTCAATAAACTCTGTCTATAATTATCACACGGTTTCAAATGTTTACTGTTTCCATTTCACAGGCAAGGAAATTGAAGCCAGAGAGTGATAAGAATGATGATAAAGATGGTGGTGGTAGAAATAATAATGATAATGATGGTTATGATGGTGATGATGATGATGATGATGATGGTGATGATGATGGTAGTGATGATGGTCATGATGGTGGAGATGATAGTGACGATGGTGATGAGGATGACATTGATCATTATGATGGCCATGATGGTGGTGGTAATGATATACGACAGCAGATATTTATTTAGCACTTAAAAGAGCCTAGCATTGTTCTAAGTGGTTTCATACATACTGTCTCATTTAATCCCCATAACAACCATATGACATAGACACTATGATTATCTCCATTTTACAGTTAAGGAAACCAAGGCACATAAATGTTAAATCACTCTCCTCAAGTTGCATAGTGGGTAAGGATGAAGAATAGGGTCGGCCTCCAGTGTCATTGCAGGTTACATGGGCACTGCCCTGCCACCTTGCTCCCCCTTTTCTCCAACCACCCACATATGAACTCGAGGACCCTTGAGAGATATTAGGGTTTCTCCCTACCACTGTTACTCTACCTGCCTGCAGGGGCATTTCTCACTGACTCTGGGAAGCCCTCTTCTCTGGTTTGCATTCTTTTCTAGGAATCCAGGCCTTACCTTTAGTTCAAGGTAGGGGAACCCAAAAGAAATAGAACCAAGAACCCTGAATTCCATTCCCAGCCCTGTGAGTCAAAGAACCACATGGCCCTGGCAAAGTCCCTCAACTTCTCTGGCTTCCACTCTGCCCATCTGTGAGATGGGAATGACTGTGTCTTCCTCGATGGAGTTGTTTCTAAGACTAGACATCTTCAGGGGCATAAATGGCCTTTGTAAACTGTGAAACTATCTACAGATATTGACAGCAGCGTCAGGGAGCTGGGAAGCTCACAGAAACCTTGCCTCTCAGTTCCTGTGCTCAGAGCAGCACATGGATCTCTGTTTGGCTTTGTTGGAAACTCCACAAACCCTGGGGTCCTTCCGAAGAAAGTGCTCAGGGAGAGAGAGTCCCACAGCCAGCAGGGGCAGAGCCTTAAAAGCAAAATTGCCTATGTGACTTTTTCTAGCAATGAGGAAAAGTTACATCTCAGGGTGGGCTCAGTTACACTGCAGTAACAAATAATCCCCCAAATCCTAGGGGCTAAAACCCGCATTATTCCTGGCTCAAATTAAATTCCATCACCAGTCAGCAGGGGGCTCCGTTCAAGGTCATCGCTGGACCCCAGACTGATGGAGCAGCCAACAGCATGCATGTTGCCAGTCACTCCAGAGGGTCTCACTTTGACAACGAAGTGCTTAGCCTGGAAGTGACACATGCAAATTCTGCTCACAAAGTGATGAGTCAAAACTAACAAAAAACCCCACTCAAGGGGACCAGGTAGAGCCATCCCACCATGTGGGGACAGCTGGAAATAATTGGGTAGCAGCTGTAATGATGATCACAAGGAGGAAAGAGATAGCAGCTGTGACCCAACACCAGGCAAGCACTGTTCCCTGCAGCCAGAACCGCTGGGGTAGATCAAGTGCGCCTAGTCCTGTGCAACATTCCCTCCCAAGACAACATTTCGGGGAGTGCATGGACTATGGAGTCCTAGGGGTCTGGATGTGGAAGCTCACTTTGCAACCACGCTGTGTAACTGTGGGACAGTTATATCCTCTCTGAGCCTCAGTATCCTCATCTGTAAAACAGGGTAAACTCCTGACCAAAAGAATGTTGGAGAGAGAGCATCTATATCATGTCTGCCAGCATGCCTGGCACATAGAGGGTACCCCATAAATGGTGGCCATTATTCTCCAAGGGCACAGGCATTGAAGGGACCTACCCTCTCCCCCTGGCCCCAGCCTCTGAACCTGGCCTCAATCTTTCCCACCCCAATTTGCCCCTGCTGTCATCGGGTTTCTGCAGCCCTATCATGCCTTGTAGTGAGGCTGCCACATCCCTTGCTGGGGTTCCCACCCGCATAGAAGGAGAGAGGGGGATGCTAGCTACTTGGCAGATGTGTGATCCAAATAAAACTTCAATGCCTTGTCTGCATGCTCATTATGAGTCAAACAGTCACCCACGGGACCTAGGGACTGGAGGGTGAGAAAGAGATGGTCCAAGTCGCACAGATACTCCCATCCTGAGCCCTGCCTCTGCCCAAACCTCTGGCTGCCTCTGGCCCCAGAATGACTGGTGGGAAGCCCCCAGCTCAGGTGGGTGGAGAAAAAGGTGGGAAGCCTGTGCTCCCCAAGCCCATCCTGCTTCAGCCTCCTCATCTTCTCTCTCTATTCTTTCTACACCCCCATAGCTCCAACCACCACCCTTAGGTGGACAGCTCCCAAATCTCTCTCTGGCCCAAACTTCTCTCCCAAGCTCCAGGTTCACATGCCCCTTGTCCCCTGGGCACCTGCATGTCCAAGTCCACAGACACCCCAAGTTCAGCCTGTCCAAACCTAACTCACCTTCTCCCCCAGCCCACCCCAACGTGCTCTTCCTCCCACCTTCCCTATGTCAATGCACGAATGTTTGAAGACGCTCATTTGTTCAACGCGACTTTAATGTCCACTGGCATTAAAGTTGGCCAAGAGCTGGGGATACTGAGATGAAAGAAATGGTCTCAGTCTTTGGCAAGGTCTCAGTCTACAGGGAAAGACAGACAAGAACCAAGTGATTTAATTGCAAGGGCATTTGGGGAAGAAGAGAGAGTGATCTACTCTGCAGGTGAGGCAGAGGGTAGTCAGGAAAACTTCCCAGAGGAGGCAACCTGAAGGATGCATGTCCTGGGAAGAGGTGGGAGGCAGCATTCCAGGCAAAGGGAACAGCAAGTGCAGAGCAGTTCAAGTTCAACAGCACAGAGCATTCGGAGAGCACAGTCCTCGGTGGCTAGAGCATCAGTGCAAAACCAGAGGAAAGGAGTGAGTGGGAGAAACTAGGTGCAAAAGTAAGCAGGGGACAAGTGACTGTCGCTTTGCTTGGTCCTAAGAACGGATTCATGGGGGTGTGTTGGCAGGAAGACATGAGCCAGGCTTTCTCACCGGGGAGTGCGGGATCTCTGGGGAATCCCCCAGCGGAGTCCAGGTTCAACTAAACCTCCCAGAAGTGGGAGGCTCTTTCTTTTACCTTGCAGAGTATGCCTCCTCTAAACTGGTGCTGGCTGTGACTTTCTCATTTTCCTGGACTCTTCCATGAACATTATTCCTTCTGGAGCCTTGGGTCACCTGCCCTTGAGTTGAGGCCACCCCAGGTCCAGCCGGCTGAAACCCAGGCAGACCTGAGGCTGCCCCCGCGGTGGGGGGTGCGCACAGATGAGATCGATGGGGGTGGTGGTGAGTGGCCTAGCTACCTCCATCCAGATCTAGTGCTGCAGCAGGTCCCTGGGGCCTTTATTCTGGGGGCAATGGGAAGCCATAGCTGGGTTCTAGAGAAGGAAGGGATAAAGCTAGATTTGTGAGTTGAACCGATGATGGGAAGATGGGCTAAGTGCTTGGCAGTGTGGCCAGAATGTTCAAGGGGAAGGCAGCCCTGGCCCTTCTGCCCGTAAACTGGAGGCTCTGGGATACAGAGTGCACAAATGAGGGCTAGTCACTAAAGAAAGTCATTTCCCAGACTGGCAGGAGGCAGAGCTCGCCCATTCCCACCTCTTCATGTAGATAAGGAGCGGGAGTCTTGCTCAAGGTCATTGTGTGAGTGCCTGAGCTCAGCTGGAGCCCAATCTCCAGTCCAGTGTGGCAGAGCCTCTGTGGCTGAGAGCTGATAAGGGACCCTTGTAGGAGGGAAGAAGTTATTTCCAACTCTCTGCAAGGAGTGGGGGGCCCCCTCCACAGCCTGCTTGTGAATGCAGCCCAAGCCTGTAACCCCTCTGCCTCCCCGTCCCGTTTCTCTGGGTTTTCTAATGTCAAGGCCAGAGCAGCCAGATCAGCAACCCTGCCACTGTGAGGGCCAGGCATAAGGAGGTAGAGTCCCTAACATCCTTGCTAGTGTCTGAACATAAACATTCTGCAGCCCCCAATTCAAACACGCAGGTGTGCGTGTTACACACACACACACAAGCTGCCAGTTCAGCCAAAGCCCTTCAGAAACACTCGAGGCTGCACTGGCTGCCCATGTTTGAGCCAGTCCTCTCTCTAGAACTCCAGCTGGAGGTCCTGAGCAGAGACCACCACACAGATCGGTTGTCCCTGGGTCCTGCTCAAGGGCTTGCTTTTCCTCCCTGGGCTTGTTGCCTCTTAAATCTCCAGTCTGGCATGTCCTCTGTCCCTTTGCTGCCTTCTGTCTCTATTTCTCTCTGTATCTTCCTGGATCTTAATGAGCCTTTCATCTAGGTCTTCCTGGGTCTCTCTGGGTCCCTGCCTTGGTCTGCGTGTGTCTATGTCTCTGTCTCTCTATCTTTTTATATCTTTTTCTCTGTTTCTATGACTGTTTTTCTGCGGTACCAACTAGCAGGGGAGAAAGGGCCTTTAGACTTCATCAGGCCCAAACCTGTACTTCCAGAAATGAGGAAACTGGAGCCCAACAAGGAGAAGAGCCTTGCCACGACCATATGACTAGTCTTGTCCTACTATGGCTAAAGCCTCTCTTGTTTTATCAAAGCTAGAGTCTTCCTTGCCAGTTTGTGCTGATGCCAAGTAGAAAAAGGAAGAGCAAGACAAGGAGGGCAACGTGATTCCACAGCATCTAGGCACAGTGGGGAGAGCTTTGGACCAGTAGATGAGAACTCAGTTCTGGTAACAGTTTGCCCAGGAACATGCTGTTTACCTCAGTCATGTCACTTGCTCTCTCTGAGCCTCAGTTGCCTCTTCTGTGAAATGGAGATAACTAAAGCAACCATGGCTGCTTCACAGGCTTAGGGTTAATTTCTTATTAGAGGAGGGATGTGGACATGCTTTGGAATAAATTGTAAAGCATCCAACAGGAATGCAGGGCAGGACAAGGATGGTGACTCATGATTCGTAATGATGATGATGCTGGTGACGATAATGACAGTGATGATGATGATGGTGATGGTGGTGATGATGGTGATGGTGGTATAGTGGTGATAATAGTCATAATGGTATTTATGATAGTGACAGTGGTGATCATTGTGGTGGTGATGGTGAGGAGAGTGGTGGTGATGGTAATGAGATTGATGATAGTAATGATGACAGGAGTGATAAGGGCAGTGATGAGAGCTGTCATGATGGTGGTGATAAGAGTTGTGATGATGGTGACTATGGTGATGGTGATGACGATGGTGATGTTGGCAATGATGGTTATGCTTGTGGTGATAGTGGTGATACTGGTGATGCTGGTGATGGTGGCAGTGATAGCAGTGATGAAGGTGGTGATACTGGTGATGCTGGTGATGCTGGTGATGGTGGTGATGGTGATGGTGATGGTGGTGATGGTGATGGTGATAATGATGGTGGTGATGGTGGTGATGGTGATGATGATGGTGGTGATGGTGGTGATGGTGATGATGATGGTGATGATGGTGATGGTGGTGATGGTGATGGTGGTGATGGTGATGATGGTGATGATGGTGATGGTGGTGATGGTGATGGTGATGATGATGGTGATGATGGTGATGGTGGTGATGGTGATGGTGATGATGATGGTGGTGATAGTGGTGATAGTGATGATGATGGT
>VSMD01082745.1:0-68978 GCA_008750895.1 Mirza zaza
AGACATTAGACTGGAACAAAGATACAATGATAAAAAAGTCTATAGGTCCAGGGACCATATCAGTAAAACATTAAAAAACAATAGACGACACAAAAATAAATGAATGTTTTAAATATAAAATTGTAACAAAATATATTACTTGCCTTAGTGCTACGATACATTTAAACTGTTTAGTATGGCCATAATATGAAATATTTTTAAACACTATTAACTTGATTAATGAAATTTCATGAGATCCCTGCATTTCATGTCTCTGATAATTTAATATTTCATTCACATGAAGGAAAGAGTCTCAAGCCACCTCTGTTATACATATTTAGTTGATTTTATTCCTTTCACAGTTGCTGTAGTACTTCTGTGAAAGACTTTTCAGCTACTATAAAATTAAAAATACCATAACAACCATCTTTTTTCCAAAAACATGCCTTTACTGGATTCAAATGTTTTGTAATTCAACTTTGCTCTTAAGATTATCTTTTAGCTCAATTAACTCTTTCTGTAAAATTTGGCCAGTATGTTCTATCTCTATTTTAAATTAATACATTAATTTTAAGTTTACATGGATTTTTAAGTCTTTTTAATAGTCTCCAAATGAGAACAAATTATTTATTAACCAACATTTATAAAGTTACCACATCTAACTGCCTAAAAGAAAACTATGAAAATTCTAGGTCAGAAAGGGCATGTTTTAAGTAACTTACCTTTGTTTATAAACAGGAATAGTTTTATTTACTTTAATAAAATCTACTGCCCATTATAGAAGTAATATAGAACAAATATAGAAGAAACTGTTCAAAATTTTGAATACATGAAAAATCTTTGTCATACCATTTTACATATTCATTTTGATGTTTAGTTTTTTATTTAATCAATAATCTATAATGATATCAAATATTTAACAAAATATTATAAAAGAGGCATAGAAATTATATCACTGGAATTTCCATTATTATTATACTAATAGCCTCTTATACAATCATAATATTAAGTTTTCTTTGGTAGTATGTGTCTCACTAAAATTTGTTATTATTTGTGCCATTGTATCATTATCAATTAGAATTTTATTCATTTAATAAAAGTTTTTGTAAATACTCATCACTGTGTTTACAATTTTCAGATTTTTGTAAAAAATCTTAGAAGTCTGATAGATTTTTGCCAACTTTAAAACTGTTTCTTTGCAGAATGTTTATTTAATCTTGACAAGTTACTTTGTTTCATCAGAAAAAAAATGTATTGACAGAATTGGCACACTGTTCATTTGTGAGCTGAGTTTCAAAATCTACTCTCAAACATTCAATTAAATGTTTTAATCACATTTTTATATTTGACATTTGAAAATAATGGCTAAAGACGTATTTTACATGTACATACACATATACAAACACATATATGTAGAATTTGCATTTCTTTCTTCTTGCTTCTTTTTTGTCTTTTCGTGTTGCTTTTGTTTTTGTTCTTGAGAAACAAAACCACAAATAGTAGGAAGGTTCTTAAACCAGGCTTAAAATTAATGATCAGGTAGATGTAGTAAATGTAGCTGTTTGAAGAAATTATTTTCACACCTCGAAGGAGGGACATGTTTTGTTTAGAAAAATACTTCGAGAGTTCACTTTAAATAAGGACATTCACTGTTGTCTAGCATCCTTGGCCACTGGCCACACCAGGCCTAGAGCTTTTTCCCCACCCCACCCCACCCAAACCCCAAAGCCTAAAATATTTAAAAAATGGTCCTCTAGAGGGCGCCAGCCTTCTCGCTGTTTTAGAACAAGGCGGGGAACACAAAGGGGTTTTGCAAATGAGACATCATGTGCCTGATTCTAGCATGATCACTTTAATCACCTTCCCCCCAGGTTCAGCTCTTCTGCTGTATTGCGGGTTTCTGCTATATTGCATGGGTTTTCTCTTATAATTCTCCCCGTTCCTTACCTATTACACAGCACAACAGACACTTTTAATAAGACACATCATGGCGGTTTCTTTGTGGACTAAATCCTCAGGGCTATAGCAATTCCTCCTCCAAAGTAAGCTGAATCACTACACCAGGTAGCAAAGTGATCATTTTTCTTTTCTGGTATATCACGTATTTATTAGACTTTTAAAACGCTAACCACCGTTTACAGCTTTGCTTCTTTGAAAACACACACACACACACACACACACACACACACACACAAATTCCAAATCAATGATTTACAAATTCACAATTGGTTCATAAATGAATGACCTTCAGTGATAACCAAGAGTCAAACAAGATAGAGGAAGAGAAAATAAAAAGTTCAGTTTCTCCCCAAGCGCCTTTTCTTTTCTCTCTGTGATTGTAACATGTTATGTTAGGTCATCTTCATTCCCTAATCTGCCCTGTTGAGCAGGGCAGAGGCAAAATTAAATAACCAGAACTTCAAGGGAAAGTGAATTTTGGTAATGTCTTCCTTTGGACTTTTTCATAAAGGAGCAGAAAAGCATATTTTTGTTTCAGTAGATTTCTTTCTTCGCCTCCTCCCCCACCCCATGTACTGCTTCCCAAATATCTCAGTTTTAATCTTAGTCATAATTACATGCAAGAACAGTGGGCATGGGAATCCTTCAAGTATTCTTAGGGTAAAAAATTTTCACTGCTTACTCAAAACAAGAAAACTTAACTCTAGTTCTCAAAGATCCTATTTTAAAACTACAATGATAAAAAAGTCTATACCAAAGTTATGTTGGAAACATCTAGGGACCATATTAGAAAAAGATTAAAAAATAATAGACAACTCCAAAATAAATGGATGTTTTAAATATAAAATTGTAACCAAATATATTATTTACCTTAGTGCTACAAAACATTTAAAATTTTTAGTATGGCAATGATATGAAATATTTTTAAACATATTAAAACATATTTTTAAACATACTAAAAATATTTTTAAACTGAAATTTCTAGGGTCTCAGTTTGAGGCCTCTATTAATGTTCTAAAATCTATTTAAAATAGTTTATAGTAACATTTATTTCTTTGAATGATTAAATCTACTATAAACCAAATACCTCACATTTATAAATATGTTTTTGTTTTAAAATATATTGATTTACCAGAAGAGGGAGCAATCTATCTAGATTCTGTTTAAATACTTGCTTTGTCTACCTTTTTAAAATTTATATAAACATAAAGCCTCTGAAAACTAGCTATAGTTTTATGTGCATGTGTTTTGGGCACTTAAATAGTTTTATTTTGTATTTATCTAAATAAAAGATAAGGGAAATTACGATTTCTAAATTGTATTAAGAGCAATAGATATTTAAGAAACAAATCACTTTTTAATTGCTTCTGTTTACTGAAGACATTGAGCTATTGAGATAGTTAGGATGGAATCATAGAAGAAAGAGAATGTTAATTAGAAGATAGTTTAATGACCTGCAGGTAGTTATTGTTACTAATTTCTGTTTTCCATTGCACTGATACAATTTTAACCATTTAACCGTTAAAAGATGAAGTGATATTAGGTGGTGTTTTTAAACTTTTACCCCTTGCTTTTATAATATCTTAATAAATAGAAAATGTAAATCAACTAATGGCCAATATATAATTATTTTGGAGTAGTCACTTAAAGATTGGAGGAAAGGAATAATATGGCATATAAATGTTTCTGATTTTCTAACTTTTATTACAAAATTGTAATATGCAACATGTTGTATTAGATGACCGTGTCCAAAAATGTCAGTGATTATTTTTAAATTTAAACAATGAGGAAAATGTTTATTTTAGCCTGGTTTGTCTCATGCCTAGACTGTTGTCCATGGCAGATATGATACTTATTGAGATTGTCAGATTCTTCTGTATATGTCTTTTAAATAATGAATTGCCTAAT
The DNA here is from genome assembly GCA_008750895.1 of Mirza zaza. Lineage (NCBI taxonomy): Eukaryota > Metazoa > Chordata > Mammalia > Primates > Cheirogaleidae > Mirza > Mirza zaza. The sequence continues at coordinate 3,847 of VSMD01082745.1, forward strand.
AGTAACTATTAGAATTATGGAAAATATATGAAGCACAAAATCATGAACATACAGGTGTAGCATGAAATGCACCTGTTATATTTAAATACAGAACTGATTTTGCCAGAGGCTATATTGAGAGAAGGTAAATTTTGGTGACTGTGGAGCAGAAATATACTATCAACCTGAGGTTCATGAACCAGGAAGAACTATTCTGCTCTTCATAGCTATGCACCTGGCTCATCTGCCTACAAGAACCATTGTTGCCCTGTGCTCTGCCATATTGCTGAATCCTGTTCTTCAGTGTCTCTTGTGAGCAAAAAGGCACTCCTCAGCTCGCTCAGACTTGGGAGAGCGCCTTGGGAAGAGTGGATGCAATCCAAGGGTGTTACTGGAATTAGGGCTTTACAGGGCCAGGTTAGTGTGAGGATGGTTGTGGTTTGGTTTTAAGGGTTTGTTTTTTTTTTTAAGTTGCCTTCTCTGTAAAGCTGTCCCTGTTTGAACCTCCAGTTCCCTTTTCCTTGTGGCCTAGATGAGAAGGCAAAAGAGAGCTGGATTTCACACTGAGCCCTATTTTCCTCGGTGCCGAATGTAATCTATGGTCATAACGACATATATGTTATGTCACTTTATGGTGGTAACTGAGGCATGCAGTGGTTCTTTAAGCTGCCGGGGTTCCATGTAGCGCATGAAAAGAGCTGTTAATGGGGATCCAACAGGCAATCTAATTAACATCTGTTGCATTCATGTCTCCCCTTCTGTGCACAGCTTTGTAACACAGGGCATTCATAGTGCAAGTCAGACCTTTCTAGCCTCAGACTATTGAAACATCTTCCCAGACATCTAATATATTGTCACGGAGTAATGAAATTCTCTCCAACGATAACAGAAGCCATTTCTGTCAGGCTAATTTACTTTAAACATCAATGAAATGGCATTTTGATTTTAATTTCTTTTACAGGGGAAGAGCATGAACGTTGGCAGGAAGGTGGTGTTCTCATGAACAGTTTCCACTGGAGAGGAGGCTTGAAATTCTCGCCAGTTTTCAGGCAGGCTTGACAACTGAGATTATTACAAGGCCAGTAGGAACTAACAGGACAGGGAGGGATGTTTCTCCTCCCCCTAGCCCTTTATTATCAACTCCCTGACTGCCTCTCCCTCGGAATGTCTGGGCAGGTGGGGGACACACTGAATGGAGGGCTCTGCTCAGAGGAAAGGCAGAGGCAGATTAGCACTGAAGCTGATGAATGTCAAGCTTTGGGGCCCATCACTTGCCCAACTCCTTTCCAGGACCCCAGAAAAAGCACAAGCAGGATGTTTGCATGATCTTCTGGGGGTACAAATGTTTAGGTTATGTATATCGCCTTTGCCCCACCCGAATCAGAGCTTCCAGTGTGTCTATCACCCCATTAGGTGTGAATATACCCATCCCCACCTCACTCCCAACCTGGCTGACCCCCTAGGAATGCTACTACTATATGTGCATTTAAGTGTTTGTCAGCAGTAATAGATGTATGTATTATATTATTTTTCTGTATTAGGATACATATTTACTTCTTTGTAGGATAGTATATTTGTGTGGGACTTTGATAGAGAGCTGCCAGTTTGGATTGACTTCTAGTTTCCTGTGTGGACAAGGTCACCATCACCATCAGCAACTATTTATTGAATGCTTATTAGGCACAAGGCACTGTGCTAAGCAATGGGAATTTTTGGATTACTAATTCCCAATCAGAAGAAATTGTTTCTTCTTCTAAAGGCATTTGTCTGTAGCCTTGCAGTGACAAAGTACATTATATTTAGTATCACATTTGACCCTCACAATACCTCTCTGAAGAAGGTGTTACTGGATCTCTTTTAGAGATGAGTAAAGCCTCAGAGAGCTTATGTGACTTTTCTGAGTTCATGAGGCTCATAAATGGCAGAGCTTGGACTGGACCTCCTGCATAGACTCCATACCATTACCTTCCTCCACGACCGCAGATGCTGCTTGCTAATTTGTCCCTAAATTCACTGTTAGATGTAGCAAGTAGGATGCCATGCCAGAAAATTTTCTTGGGACATATCAAGTCTAGGTTCTAATTGACTCCTTCAATTAGAGCTTTGAACAAGCTTTGAACAAGTCCATGAACGTCTCCCAGTTTCTGTTTCATTGTATGTTAAGTGGAATAATCATCATTACCCCAGCTTGCTGTGAGCATTTATAGAGGTAACTATGACAAGAGCTCTGGGAGGAAACTGCTAAAGGGTATGGGGTAAGAAGGCTATAAATAAGGCACATGATGTAGCTGTTACCTCTTGATTCAGATCTTATCTCTTTCTCAATTTAAAAGATATCAGATGCAGACAAAGCTTCTTTGTAATAGTCTAAACCGGTGTGTGTATCCTTCCCATGCATATTTTATAGTTTTACCCATATAAACGTTTCTATATGTAATGCTATGTGATTCACAGAGTTCCCAACATATGGCAAGTTCCAGTCGTGTCAGTAGGAGAGTCCATCTTTCTCTACATCCTGGTCAAATATTGATATTGCCAATATCATGAATTAAAACTGGTATCCACTACTTTAATTGCATTTCCCTCATTACTAATGAGGTAATACATTTCTTAACTTTATTAGGCATTTACTTTTCTCCTTCTGATCTTTAACCATTTTCCCCTATTGGTTTGTTTGTTTCTCTTAATGATTTTTGAGGTTCTTTGCTTATTCCGAATAACAAATCAGTCAGTAATATTATAAGTCACAAATATCTTCTTTTAATCTATGATTTGTCTGTTGACTTTGTCAATGATTTGTTTTATTATACCAATGCTATTCATTTTGATCATAGAAAAATATATCAAGTTTTCTTTGGGGTATTGTGGTTTTTCTTTTTTAAGAAATTCTTTTTCTACCTGCTATTAAAAAACATTCCTCCTACATTTATTCTACAAGGTTTAAGCACCCCCTCATTTTAATAAGGGTCTTTAATGGAACTGGTACTGGTTTTGTTTGTGGTATAAAATAAATACATAATTCAGTTTTCCACAATGAAGGCAATTTCTCACAGTGCCATTTATTGAATAGTCCAGTCTACTTCTTTATATAAAATGCCACACCCATTAAATACCAAGTTTCCATGTATGTAAGGGTTTATCGTATTCTGACCCATTGGTCAAATAGTCAATCCCTGAACCCAGAGAGCATTTTTAATAACAGGTAGAGAACACTTTGTTAATAGAATGTAACTAACAAGAGGCTCTGCATCCAAGTACATGGACATCATTGGCTATTTTTCCTTCAGATCACACCATAAGGGTCTTTAGCTACCTACCTCCTGTGGTTGTGTGGAAGTCACCATGGCATGGTGTCTACAAAGAGTAGCTCCTTGCCAAATTAGTGCTGCCTTCTGGCCTTACTAAACACTTCAAAGGGTAATAAAATTCTTTAAAAGGATACATGAAAAGGATCCAGCTGATCATGGTGCTCAGGTACAGATGTGATCCCTTCAAAAAGATATCCTTGGAAGGTTAAAATTTTAGAAAATCTGTGGGAAATGTTCCTTACTAAGATAAATTCCATGAAGCTTTGCCAACCACAGTGCTCTAACCTGTAGTAATAAGCACTGCTTTTCCTGTTACCTAATCTTTTTGTATCTTGACCAGAAGAGAAGGCCTCATTCAAGTTACCTACTTTTGTTTATGGGTGGAATTATTTTCCACTTTTTCAATTGTAAAATCTTCTGAACCTACAGCTAGAATCTTTCCATTTCTTTGAGGTTTATTCAGGTCAGTCTTAGGAAGGGAAAAAGTTAGCGTCTGCATAGATGTACTTTGTCTTGTTTGGGCCTCAGAAATTGAAAAGAATATGACTTTGACATATAGAAAGAATCAAAATCTTCCTATGTATTATAAAATTTGTGTCCCATAAACTAGGGTCAATAAAAAACAATTAAAATATATGTGAAAATCTTCAACCTAGATAGAGTAATGGGGTGGAACCCATTGGTTCCAGTTTTATAACCAGATATTAATAATAAACTCATTTGTCTCATCAAAAGCTGCATTTCCCCAGTGATTTTTTTCCCTTTTTTCCCTTCATCCTATGGCAGGGGAGGCACTTGGTCTTGATAGTGGTCAGAAAGCCATCAGTCTGTCAGACACCTAAGAACCTCATCTCATGCAGCCTCACGGACTAATCCTCAGATTTTATCCAAAATAGTGTAGCAATTCCATTGGAAGACAACTCAAGTAGAAGACACTTTGATTAGAGTCCTAAGCACTCAGCTTTTAGACACCATAAATACAAAGTTGATTGGCTGGATTTTATCTGTAAACTTATTATTCTATTTAGAACAGGAATAATTTAGCTATAAAAGCATAAGGGCATAGAAAATGTCCATGTGTGTTCAGTCCTCCATTCTTTTGAATTCAGTAAGTTTTATTTGTTAAACTATGATTCTATCAGACTTGAGTCCAGAAGCAAAGGTTATTTCTTGTACTGGAAATCTACAAATAGCAATGAACTAAAAAGAAAATAGTGTTACTGAAGTTGGCAAAATAGGTGGAAATATTTTCTCAGAATATGGAACCAATGTTATTAGTTGTCCTTAGCAGACATGATGGCCTTTGAGTTTGCCATTTTAATTAAATGCATATAATAATGAAATTGATATCTCAAACACATTTTGCTTTTTATCTCCAGTGGTTAAACCTCAAGACTGGACTGACCTTTGGCTTTCACTATTCTCTCATAGTCATGAAAGACTTGAGTCTTACACTTGAGAACAGACCAAGTCAAACCAAATTATGACATTTTCCTGGCAGAAAACTCTTAAAGTTTGTGCAGTTTTAATTTTTAAAAATTGATGATGTTTTGCTGGTAATTTGGCTTAGTAAATGTATATGCATCAATACAGTAGTGAATTGGGTTTTTTTGTTTTACTTGAGCTTACTTTTCAATACACACGAGTAAGGAAAATTTCCTTCTAATATACCTTTTTATCTATTATTATGCCAATAATAATTTGAGGTTGCCCATTTTTATAATCACCCCAAAGGGGTTTTTAAAAAAGGTAGTTATCGTGCTATTATAAAATGGATGAATAAGTAAAAATTAAACTGATGAATAAAATATATTAGTAGAGGTTGGTTGAAACTCTCTGTAGGTATTTTCATGGTGTTGATTACCAATGGAAAGCAACCAAAGTCATGTAGATTTATGAATCAGTAAGTCATAATTACTGAGTACTCATGAAATGCCAAGACAGAGCTACTTCTAAGGATTATATTCTCCCTTAGACAGCCACAGTAGTACAGTGATGCCAAGGTTATGCCACAAACTAAAGATCAATAGCAAGGTATATTTTACAAAATGAAACAGTTAAACTTTCTTTTTTTGTTAGAAAACAATTCTTAATGAATGTTTAAGATAAAAACATGTTAGTATTAAGCATAAAGTGGAGCATCACAAAGTTTTGTCTTTTATAAGGGATAGTTAGAAAGGGGAATTGTGGACAGAATTAATAAAAAGGGAACAGTAAGAGTATATTGTATAACTTTATATTATTTTTCTTTGTGTTTGCATTCCTTTAATTCTATTCCTGTCCCTTGGTTTAACAAGTGAGCCAAGGGCAGACTTTAAACAAATTGTGAGAAGCCAGAAGTGGAACAGAAAACCTGGTTTGATAAAATAAAGGCAATTTTTCAACACGTGGGACCAGTGTTTCATCTTGTTAATAGACGGTCTGTGAGCTGAATTGTTACTAACAGATAAGCTATTAATTTAAAATAGAAATTGAATCCACCTTATGGGATTTGCAGAAGTAATGGTTTTTCTTCCATGTTCCTTTCCAGATGTTCTTTATATAACTACAGGCAATCTTAATTTTCAAATATTCCAAATGTATAATTAAAGTTACAGTTTCACCTCAATTTAAAGTATTCGATCTTGAATAAAATAGACTGCTGCTTTGGCAAACCAAGAAAAGTATCTTGAATTCTTCTGATTCCTCCTTCAGCTGTTCTGTCTGCCATCTGGATGCCAGCTACTCTCCCCGTCTCAAAACATGCACACCTACTTCTTCCTTTCTGGCACAAGCTTGAACCCTACTTTTCAGAACATAACTTCCTTTATATAATATTGTTGAAGGCACAGAGCCTTTGTGCTTCATTCTCCCTTTTCCAACATCAAGAAATATGTCTTACCTTGGATTGCCTATACACTTCCTGTTGTTCATGTCTTTAGTCAAGTGAATATGCCTTTTTGCACCACTAGAGCCTTCTAAACCCAAGAATCTCGCTCAGATGAGCCATTCTTTCAATGATTTTTTTTCTTCTGTTTTGTTTTGTTTGGGCTTTTCTTTTCTCATGTGCCTTATTTCTTAAAATAGAACATTAGTGTGGGATAGACTGAAACAGAAATTCATTTAAATTTTCAAATCAAGAAATCCGTTAGGAAAGTGGTCCACTTCTTCAAAGTAGGAACAATCTCTAATCCTAGATCATTGTGGAGTAGCATGAGCAATCTTTCATCTACCATCTTCCTGGTATAAATTGAATCATATAGACACCATTTCTTGCATTTATTTATTATTTTGTTAAGAGATACCAATTAGCTTATTCTCAAGACTCACAAAAAAGTCTCAAATGCTTAGTCACTAATGAGAGTATTTAGCTGTAAGCTTTAGAAACTTTAAAGCAAAATGCTTGACAGATGTGTTCTCTATTACTTTGCTGCTTCTTATCTAGTGTTTCCTACTTCCAATGCCATTTTTGCATTTTCAAAAGGTTCTTTTCTTGTACCTGAAAAAAAAAAAGGTGTGGTTGGGGTTGGGATGGGTGTGGTGGCAAGGAGGGAAGGTTGTGGTAAGCACAATAGCTTGGAGAGAAAGGTTTATCATCAAATGCTGTTCAGGTCACAATATCTCTGCACCTCCATAACATTTATTTTACAGGGTTGTATATAAGGTTGATATACTAAATATTAAATGTATTTATTTATCAGCCTTTCCCTGTTATAGTTTTGTGCAACAGACAACATTAAAATCTAAGGGGCTTATTAAAACATTTATTGGGTATTCATGGATCTGTTTATGCAATAGACAATTCATAATACCCTGATTTGACCATTATGCAGTGTATGAATGTATGAAAATATCACATATACCCCATAAATACATACAATTATTATGTATCAAAAAAGAAGGAGTAATTTACCTTTTAGGAAGAAGCAAATCTTAAATAACAATTATCACTTTATAACTGCAATTTGTTTACTATTTTCTTGATCTAGTCAATGTGAGGAGAGAAAAAAAGAGAGGAATAAATAATAAAAGAAACCAAGTAAAACATTTTAAAAAATCTTAGGGGCTTACAAAAACATTTATTGGGTATTCGTGGATCTGGCAGGGTGGCTGTGGTCTTGGCTGGCCTCAGCTGGATTGGGATGGACTCCAGGGTTTAGGTTAATTCAGACAGACTCAAACTAAAGGAGCAACAGCTATCTGGGGATCCACTTCTCATGGTAGAAAGTAGAAGCTCCAAGAAGACAGGCAGGAATTGCCATGCTTCCAAAGGTCTTAGCTTGATACCAGCACTCTGTCACTTTCACGCACATTCTACTGAACAAGGCAAGTCACATGGTCAAGCCTAAAGTCCATTGCAAGTGACAGAGGATTTGAAGGCAGAAAATTCAATGTATTACCACATAGAATATACTTGGTTTTCAATGAATGCTTTTTTAAAAAATGAGAAGTCACGTTCTTAAAGAGTCACATTTTTATACCTAAATTCTAGCAAATACATATTAAATTTAATTTTACTGATTGAGAGTTTAGATTGCTAAATATTTATTTTAAATAAAGTAGTGTATATTTCAAAGACCCTAATATCTGGATCACCAGTGTAATTAAACCTTCCACTCAAAGAACAGAGTCATCTTAAATCTAAAAAACACACTTGTACTGTTAATAATGGCTTTCCTTGAGTGTTTTAGAGTATGTGTAGATTTTAGAGTACAGGTAGAATACTTCGATATGAGGACAACTATGAAAATTTATTGGAAGAATTAGGATTTGAGATAAAACTTGAAAGGAAGGGGAAGAGAGATACATGCAGCAATTGGGAGAAATGTTAGAATTTGGGCAAATGACACAAAGACAGGATTATTTAGGAGGCAGTGAGATGCCAAGGATGGGTACCTAAGTTTAGGGCACAGCATATTTTCTATTTGTTCATGTTGCTCTATTTATTGTTTATAAAGCTATTATTTATTGTACCAAAGCATTTGTTTTGTAGCTATTCCAGTTTTTTTTAGACCAAAAGCATTTCTAAAATCTGTGTTAATTCTGTGGTCTACTCTCAGAAGCATAGTTAAAGGTAAGATTGCAAGTGAAAATCTGAACCTTTTCTTTCATATTTCCTGTGTCTTCCCCCAAAATTTGTCTAATTAAAATGAAATTTTCTTAACCTCTCCCCTGCTATCTAGTGAAATAATATATTTACTATTTAAACACTACACACACAGGCACACATATACAAGTTTCTAATTATGGAAGGTATGTATTTTCTGGACAACTGGGATTTTAATTATTGCACTTTTGTTAAATATGATTCTTTACAATTACCATTAAAAGTGGACTGCAGGGTTTTTGCCAACTTTCTTCATGGGCTAGCTAATGACAGTTGAGAGAGCTTTCATCTTCCTTATATTAGGATGAAAAGCCCGTCTCTGACATTAATTCTGTAGATGAAAGGGTGACTACTTTTCCTTTTACAATGCTCGCCTTTCAATGGCCTTTCCTGGTAAATGTCTCAAGGCAACCTCTAACCCAAGCACATTGTGAAGCACTTCTGCAGATCTAGGGAGAAAAGAGATCATCAAAAGATGAAGCTACAGCTAGATTTCTCATGTCACCCTGAATGTACTTCAGAAATGCTTCCTTAATTTAAAAAGTTTTTAGTATTATCTACTGTTCCGGATAGTGTGATTTCAAAATATAGTGCTTCAACTGGATGGATAGTTTTTATATCAATGAGTAGCTCATTTCAGTTTTACATCTGTAGCTCTTGCTGTGACTCACAATGCTGTAGATGCTCATACTATGCATACACCAGATCCTCATATAAGCAATTAACAGATTTATGGAAATATAAGCCATCAACCGATATAGCACATATAGTGCAACATCAATGAAGTAGAGCATCATTCTGAAATACAACTCTCAGCAAATATTTGACTCATCTCTCTTTATTTTAGGATACATCTTCCTATGGATGTTTAGCAAGGATATACTGAAAAGGATGAAGAGTCTAGAAATGGATTACATTCCCCCCTCTTTTTAAAAAAATTTTACATGTATAAACTTTCATGTCGATGAATGGCTTACGGCAGTACTTCTTAAACTGCCTAAACACTGAAAAGCTGCTAATGGTAGTCCATCTGGAGATATAGCAGAGAGAAGTTATGCCAAGTACGGTTTTTACTTTTAAAGGGATCTTGAATTGCCTGTCTGCTCTATAGCACATGTATGACAGAAATGTTTGCTTTAATGCTTTCCCAGAAAAGAAAAATCTCCAGGTAAACATCATTTCTAGCATGCTGTGCTTTGTTTATTTTGTAGTTCTCCTGCCCACAGTTTACACATCCAGGAACATATGTGTACTCCTCTGAGAAATACACAATATTCCAAAAATCCAAATTTATTTGTTCATTAAACATACATGGTAAGGAATACAAATAGAGAACCTGATCGCTGTTCTGAGGGAGATTTTAGCATTGTTGGAGAAATACAACAAGTATATAAATAGCTATAATTTACAAAATAGAAAGTGATAAGATTTAGAGAAAAGTGAAATAACAGAGTATGACTGGTTAGATTAGTTAAAAATTTTTGTGAGCAGGACATTTAGGGTATAGATACTCAGAAAAGAATAAATGAAAGCTACTTCAAGTAGTAAAAGTATCAAGAAAAACACGGAAGAATGTACAGAAATTATTGACATTTTTTCAGATGCACAGAGGGCAGTAAAGCTGGTAGGAGACAACTAAAAAAAGAATCATTACATTTAGTAATTGGCAATCAGTCAAAATTTAAATGGACAACAAAATAGGTCTTCTACAAATCTAAAAGTAAGCTTAAAATGATTACTTTTCTGCAATCAAGAAATAAGGAGTTTCCAGGTTATGACATTAATATGGGTCTCAGCAGTTATAGTTTTAAATAATCCAACTAAAGCATTATAGTAATTCTAGATTTAAAAAAGAATGGCATTTTCTATCTCTTAATTCTGAAATCTGACCTTTCTTCAGAAAAAATTCCTTAAGTGTTTTTTAGTGATAACTACAAGAAATACAGATATAATCATTGTAATCTTAACTTATTCCTCCTTCACACCATAACACAAAAAATCCATTTTAGCAAAGACCTGATTGTAAGATGTAAAATAATAAAGCTAGAAGATAACATAGGAGACTTTCTTCATCACTTTGGGATAGGCAAATATTTCTCTAACAGATCCCACACAGTGCTAACCATAAAGAAAAAGATTGATAAATTGGACTTCATTAAAATTAGGACATTCTGTTCATCAAGAGACATGATTAAGAGACTCAATAGGCAAAGCAAGGAGAAGAATAAGAAATGTAAAGCATACTTTATACCTAAAAAGTATATGTACACACGCTTGCAAAAAATTCCTACAAATTAGTAAGAAAAAGATATGCAACCTAGTTTATCTACTTAAGTTGTACATAAAATACTTTAGGAATCAGCAATTCCACTTTACCTTATGGCCAATTAAAAAAAGAAGTGTAAATCTGTCCATAAAAAGACATGTATGAGAATGTTCTCAGGAGCATTATTTTTTAATAGTCCTACACTGGAAAAAATCCCTAATATTCAACAACTGAATGGATAAACTGTGGTATGTTCATCAAAGAGAAAGAATAAATTGCTGCTATATATGGCAACATGAATGAATCTTATAGACATATTGAATAAAAGAAACCAGACAAAAAAGAAACCAAACAATGAAATCATCTACTCTATGATTCTAGTTATGTAAAGATAAAAACAGGACAAACTAATTTTAGATAAGAAATTAGAATATTAGTTATCTTTGGGGAGGATGCAACAGGAAAGAGGTGCAAGGAGTCTAGAGGGATGATTATGTTGTCTATCTGAAGCTGAGTGGTTTCCACATAGGTATGTTCACTTTGGAAAATTTCATTGAGATGCATTCTTAAGATGTTTGCACTTTAATGCATGTATGTTACATTTCATTAATAAAGTTTTAATAATCAATTACATACTTGCAGTTAGAATAGAAAGGCTGTATAGGTCATTCATGAAAATTTTGTTGTGTAATACAGATGTCCTAAATATTATTGAACAGAGAGCATTTTGAAATACTAAATAATATATATTATATATTATATATATATTCGTATATCTTCAGATCATGAGGCAGAGATGACACATGACTGCTTTGGATAAGAATGAAAACTGAGTTCTATGGGAAACAGAATTGAGTATTATTTCAGCTGTGAGAAGAAACTCACTATACATTGCCCAAAATATTATAGATTCTTTGTATCATGTAGCCAATTACTTCTATTTAAAAAAGATAAATTGTGCTTCATCGAAATATCAAAACTCTTCATTTTCATCAAAATATCAAGACTTCTGTGCTGCAAACTAAACAATGAGGAAAGTAAAAAGACAATCCACAGTAAGGAAGAAAATATTTACAAATCATAAATGTAACAAGGGACTAGTATCTAAAATGTATAAAGAATGCTTACAACTCAATAGTAAAAAGACAATCCAATTTCAAAGTGGGAATGAATTTGAATAGACATTTCTCCAAAGAAGATATGCAATGTCCAAAAAGCACATGAAAAGATGCTCAACATCATTAGCCATTAGGGAAATGCAAATTAAAACCACAAAATACCACTTCACATCCAAAAGGATGTCTATAATTTTAAAAAGAGCCAACAATTGGCAAGGGTATGTAGAAAACTGAAACTTCATAAATTGCTGATGGGGATGTAAATGATCCAGCCACTTTGGAAACCAGTTGGGCAAGTCTTCAAAATGCTAAACACAGTTATCATATCACACAACAATTCCACTACTGGGCACTTACTCAAGAAAAATGAAAACATATATACACGCAAAGACTTGTATGTGAAGTTTTCATAGCAGCATCATTCATAATAGCCCAAAATTGGAAACAATCTATAATAGATGTCCATCAACTAATCAATGGACAAATAAAATGTGACATATTCATACTATGAACTATTACTTGTCAATAAAAATAAATGAAGTACGGTTACATGCTACAACATGGATGAAACTTGAAAACATTATGCTGAGTGAAAGAAGCCAATTATAAAAGGACAAATACTGTATGATTCCATTATATGAAATGTCCAGAACAGGCAAAGCCATAGAGACAGAAAGCAGATGAGTACTACCCAAGCAGTACCCAAGACTGGCAGGCTGGAAGGGATGAGGGAATGGCAATTACTGCTAATGGGCATAATAGTTTCCTTTAGGGGAGATGGAAATGTCCTAAAATTATATTGTGGGGATAGTTACACAATTTAATGAATATATATTTAAAATTTGAACTGTATTCTTTAAATGGATGAAGGGAAGAAAAATAGTTAATTTTTTAAACTGTACAATATTTTGATTAAAGCCCCTAAAGTTTATAAACTAGCAAATATAAAGTCTTTAATTCATTTCTTATAGTAATATTTACCCCTTATCGAGTACTTTCTACTTACCTATTACTCTTTTTAGTGCTTTCGTGTATTAACTCAATACACAAAGTGACTATGTGAAATGGCTACTATTATTTCCCTCTAAAGAGGAAGGATCGAGTGCTCACAGAGACCAAGTACATAATTAAGGTCTAACAACTAGTGACACTTCATGAATCTAACTTAGGCAGCTTAAATTCCATATTTTAAAACATTACACTATATTGATTCCACCTCTCAACACAACAGGAGTTCTAATCTTATTATACAATTCCCCAGGGGAGCATGGACTTACCAATGATGTGGTGATAGAACAGGTGTGGGGTCATGAAACTATACAGCAAATGAAATTTCTAGAGATGCACATATACTCACTTTTGTATATGGATATGGATAGAAAAACACAGAAGAATAGATTTAAAGATAACTCCTACATATGCATGCTGATAGAAAATAATAGCAGCATGGAAAAATATGACATTGACAGAAAAAGAAATATTTTATATAAATGTACCTGTCAGAAACTTTTTGGCTGCAAGTAACTGAATATCGAAGTCACTGTGACTTAATCAGTACATTTATCATCTCTTATAGCAAGGGAAATAGGTAAGTGTTCCAGTGATTGGTCAATGGCATGGAGACTCAGGCACTGTTTATCCTTTTGCTTGGCCAGATTGATAGGTCTCTGCCCTCTGGCTTGTCCCTCTTCTTTGTACAATAAAAAAATGCATCTTTAAATTTTACAGATTTGCACATTAACACCCAAAGAGACATTTTCTCTTTTGCAGCTCTTTTTATCACAGAAGAAAATCCTTGCCAACTCTTCTCACCCCACTTCCTTCCTTTTAGCAGCAAGGGTTGCATGATATCAGCCCATTTCAAATCAGTCACCAGTAGCAGAGATAGATTGTGATAAATGGCTTTGACTAATCAACATTTACCTCTTTAGGATAACAGTTTGACAGCATGTGAGAGGGTGGACACCCCCAGTAAATTGGAGGCTATGGGCTTGGAAAGAAGAAAGGGGTGGAAGGCTGGTTGTTGGTTTGGCGGCCAGCAGTGTCTGCCACAAGAAAGTAGTAATGCTAAAAACAACCATGCCTTTACAAGTAATAGCCTTAACCACAAACCAAAGTGCCATTTCTACATGAATTCTGCGTGGAGAAGACATTTTCTTATGTCTACACACAGATTTCACAACAACAAATAAAAATGTGAACAGTATCATCTTTGAGTATTCAAGAATATTGTGTTTGATTTTCTCTTCGAAGCATGGTAAGATATATCATTGAAATGCTTAACAAAGTGAATGTTTAAATCATTCTTTTATAATAAAATATGACCTGCACTACCTAAATTGGAAGCCAATAGAAGTACTGAGTCAAAAGATTTTTTTTTTCCTTGCCTAGGGAAAAATTTGGAATTAAAACCTTTAAAATCAAATTTATTTTCTTTAAAGTAAGCCATTAGGGGTTAGATTCATACATTGTGTGGAAAAGTTTATGACTGAAACATTCAAGAATTACCAATGCATTTAAGTTCATTTCCTTATCATTTTAATTTTCTTCTTCCTAATTTAAATTCTCTTTGAAAATGTTTCAAGTAATTGTATTACTTTTAATGGTTTTTTTATTTCATACTCACTATCCTTTTCAACACCACATTAAAACTGCAGCACAGAAACATGTTCTTCATCTGCTATAATGCAAGCAGTTCTTTTAACATGAACTTTGGAGGTCTTCTATTAGTTTCTAGGAGGGAAACTCAGTTTTCTGAACCATGTGCATAAGAATTATGCATAACTACTTGAAAAATACAAACTTAAGAATCTCATGTGCTTAAACTGCTATAAAACTGTAAAACTACACTTCTATGAAAGGCTTATGTGCACCAAGAATTTTCACCTCTGCACCCTTCTGATAGGTGATGTTTGCTTTTTCTTCTTTGTGAGAGGAACAGAGGTCTCACATTCATCCGAGGCTTAATCCGAGTTTTTTAGGCTTAATAAATACAGTGTAGTTGGATGGCAGAAAGAGACAGGTAGCAGTTTGGGATGATTTGAGTTACTATCAGAATGTTTTACTTTGATCATATGCTAGATATTCTAGATTTTAGAAATTAAAAAAAAATTAGATTATGACTCACTACAGAAGGGAAGCAAAGGTAAATAGATTAAATAAATAGCTTTTTCAATAAAACAGTAACCCTATACTCAGTAGGGCGAGGCTTAAAAAAAAATTGGTAATTTTCCTACTTCAGATTATAATTTGAACAGGAGGAGAACTGACTCTCTTCCTTTCACTGTCAATTCCAGGGCTGGGGTTTGAATTCCTGTCAAAATAGCACTGACTAGCTAAGGGTACCCTTTATATCAACTCCATATATGTGTACACCATTAGGGGAAAAAATGCTGTGGTCACCTTGAGAAGACAATGCCTTATATTTTACGGGTGAAGTGAGGCTCTCCACTGTCAAACAATCCTGAGATCGCCCCCAAATTCTGGGAACCCCATTCTCCATCTGGTCCTCATCAAGGCTTAAGGAAGCCAAAAAGAACAACTTCTTCATTCTGGGCGGTAGGTCCTGGAAACAGACGCAGACCCATGGTGAAAATAAAAGGAAAAGGGTTTCTCTCTCCGTCCCATCCCCCAACTCTCCTGTGTCTCCCAGACTGAAGGTGTTAACCGCACCCCCTCCCCAGGCCGTGCTCTCTGGGGCAGCTCCTTGGCCGAGAGGACAGTTCAGGATGTATTTTAGCCTTTCATCAGAAAAGAACAAGGAGGAGGATCTCTGAAAGCAGGGAGCCGCGAGGGGCGGGAGGAGTGGGGGAACCCTCTTTGCACACACCTCCCGCTCCGGTCTCGGGAGCCCAAAGCACGCCCACAAAGGCCAGGCGCCCGGTCGCTGCGCCTGCGGAGAAGGGCGGGCGGGCTGCTCCTCGCGGCTCGCGCGGGCCTCCGGCCAGGGCTGCGGGGAGGGGAGCGGGGGTGGGGGGTGGGACGGAGGCGGGGGAGGGGTGGGCGAGGAGGGGCGCTCGTGTCACGTGCGCGCGCAGGAGCTGTAATAAATGCCCGCGGGCGCCGGGGAGCGGCGGAAGCGCTGGGCGCCTGGCTTCGCGCGCGCGGCTGCACCGAGCAGGAGCGCGAGGTCGCCACCAGCCGTCGCCGCCGGGCCGGCGCAAGTCCCCGCCCCTCGCCCCTGCAGATAATGCTCGGAGACGCTCGGGCGCCCACCCTGGCAGGCTAACGAGGCAGCTGGCTCCCTCTCCGCCCCAGCTCGCACGCTGTAACTTGGGAGCGCTTCGCCTGCCGCTTCAGTTCCAGGGTGCGGGAGAGCGCGGAGGCAGGGCCTCGTCGCCCCCGGGCGCGGCGCTCAGTTGGCGGCGGTGTGCGGGGACTCGGGGCGGCTGCGGAGGCCGCCGTCCCGCTCGGCTCGGCTCTCCCCAGGGACTTCACACTGGAGAGGTAAGGGCGACTCTAAAATGCATCGCCGCGGGGTCAGGCTGCCAACTTCTGCCATCTCGTTTGTTTGTTTTTTTTTTTCTTTTAAAACTCTACTTAAAAAAAAAAAAAAAAAAGGCAATTTATAAAGGATGGTCAGGCCCGGGGGGGATGGGGGGAGGTGGTCTACGCGGCCAGCGGAAGCTCGTTCTTGCAAGTGACTTTGTGGGTTCACCTCCCTCCGTCGCGCGCTTGCTTTCTGGGTTAAACGAGGAGCGTGCGCGCCTGCGGCGTGTGGGGGGAACACTCCGAGGTCCCCGGGAGCTGCTGGCATTCTCGGGTGCAGGCCACGCGTCAGGCACAGACTTTCCAGGAAATAATGACTGAGTTCTTGACCTGCGTCCGGATAAGAGATTTCTCCCAGGGACCGGAACCATTCATTCTCCGTAGTTCGCAGGCCGCCCTCCTGGAGGTACCCAGGGGTACGTGTGTGAACAGCCGTTTATTAAGACGTTCACCCCCAATTTGGGAATACTGTGGACGTTATGAATGTTGTGAGCCAGCGATGGGACGCTGGAATAAAATATACCTTAAATGGAAGATAAGACTTTAAAACTCACTTCAGAAAGAAACATGGACCTCTAGGACTGAAAACATTCTGCAGAGATAACATCCTTTGCGGACTCATGGGTAATATAGGGCCATTGAAATCTTGTAATTCAAATAGTATATCCAAGCTTTGACTCTTCTGGGCTACTTTTGCCGTCTATTTTTGGCTTTACGGATATTACCTTGGGAAATATGGTTCTCTGTTTTGTGGAAACATACACTGTGAAAGGTCCTCTGGAAGAGAAAATGTGGGTGTCCCTTTGTTGGGGTTATGTAGACAAGTCAAAGTAGCATACTGTCGTTGTAACTTTTGCTTTTGTCATTACAAAATTAATATCTGCCTGTATTTTCATCTTAATCGCATGACATGTCGTTATAGCCAAAAGGAGTGGAAGAGCCTGTCTTGGAGATTTTCCCGGGGAAATCCTGAGGTCGTTCATTATGAAGTGTACCGCGCGGGAGTGGCTCAGAGTGACCACAGTGCTATTCATGGCTAGAGCGATTCCAGCCATGGTGGTTCCTAATGCCACTTTATTGGAGAAACTTTTGGAAAAGTACATGGATGAGGATGGTGAGTGGTGGTCGGCCAAGCAAAGAGGGAAAAGGGCCATCACGGACAATGACATGCAGAGTATCTTGGACCTTCATAATAAATTACGAAGTCAGGTGTATCCAACAGCTTCTAATATGGAGTATATGGTAAGGAAATTTTTCAAGTGGTATGTACAAAAGAAATGTCTATTCATGTTTTCAGTCACCATGGTTAAATTTTCTCATGCTATTTTTAAATCTTTGACCATTTGTCCAGTGTGGAATTAAAAAAAAAAAAAGATTTTCTTTGAGGGTGTCTTCTTCTGCATCTTCTTTTATTAGGATTCCTCCTGTTTCTAAGAGCTCTTGGAATTTCAGAGTAGAATTAAATACCTTTAGATGCAATGTTCCTACTAAGTGCTCTAAATTCAACTTCTACCAGAAGGTTACTAATACTGAGAATGCTGAAGAGTTGGTATATTTGCTTTTAAGTGGCTTAGTAGACACATTGCTTCCTAATTCCTCACTGATAGAACCTTCTCATGAATAGTGGATCTATGGAAAATTCAGAGACTATTAATTTCAAGAGCTTTCTGGAGTGCCGATATTTTTATATATATGTCTATATATAGTTTATGATGGGCCTTTGTTTCTTACAAATATGTAAATGGCATTGTAAAGGATACATTTCTATGGTTGCTGTATGTTAGAGACAACTTTGGCAATGGCTTTTCTTTCTGGATTCATTATTTGTGAACTTTAAAGTATGAAAATAAGCCTGGGAAAATGATTTCAAAAAATATGCAACTTAATGACCTTATACTTCCTCTTAAATTAGCAAGTTTGAGAAACAAAATTACTTCTTTAAAACTATCAACATATAATTCAATATACTGTTATTTCATACCCTAAATATTCAGAAAACTTAAGAAAAATCTATTATATTACTTCCATGAATTTGGAATGCACTAGTAAAGCCTGATAATATATAATTGTTGGTAATGGCAAAGTTTATTTAATGAAAATGAGAAATGACATTTCTCCTTGGGGTACACTGTAGGTAGGTTGCAGTTAATTTTAATAACATTCTAGTTCTGCTTCTTTCCTGCATTTACATTAGTTTTGATGGGTATTCTACATTTAGGTAGCTTCCATGAAACATGAAAGTTCTAAGTTCCCATTACCCATTACAAAATACACCATTATGTTAACTGGAAAAAAAAATTTCATCCTAAAGAGAGCAGGTAGCACTCAAAAGAACTAATCGGACATTAAGAATTGGGAGCCAGAAATCAGGCTGCATAAGTTTAATTTATGGCACTGACACCTATTAGCTGTATGACTTTGGGCACTTACTAATTTCTCTCTGCTTCAGTGTCATTGTACTCACCTCAAGGGGTTGTTGTGAAGATTAAATGAGATAACCTGTGTAAAGTCTAGTTCATTATCAGGCATACTGCAAGGTCTCAGTAAATGTTGCTAAAACATATATTCCTAATTTTATGTCTCTTCATACTGTTTAAATATGATATTCAGGGAAGTTGTTAGCTCTTCTCCAAATTCTTTGCAGGATATGACATCTGTAATGTCTCATATTTCTGCTTCTTGTATATTTTAAAGTGTTTGCCCAAAGTGAAAAATTCTTTGACTTCTTCATCTGTGAGACTTCAAACAGAAAAGCCAATTATGGAGTCTTTCCAACCAGGCCACTGTATGCTTATTCCATGTGGATAGATATTCAGTTGCATTTTATTTGAAATAAGGAAGAACTTGGAAGTTCAATCCTACAAAAAGAAATTTGATAATATTTGTATGTATTTTAAGTAATATGGAAATCATGAAAGAACAGTTCTGTGATTCGTTTTCATGTCTGACTTCCAAAAAAAATAACTGCTTATTGTATGATGTCTGGTCTGGGATGTTTATATGAGTTTCATTTTAGTTTCACTGGTTTCATTCTATCCTTGAAATGTAGATTCAGAAACCAGCCAGGGTTTATATTGTGTTGCCCTTAGATACTGTTGGCACTGGAACCGTGTCTCAGCCATTAACTAGGCTGCAGAGGAATACATTACCCAACTGTAATACTGGAACACATTTTCTAGAATACACATTTAAGGGAAGTCTAAAATAACAATTCTATTTTATTTGAAATACTGTTGATTTAAGTATTTAATAGCAATGTAAGTATAAATGTAGATCATTCTTATAAACATACAAGTTATTCAGTTATTTAAAGTGTATTTATTTGAGAAAATTAAAAACTGGCTGAAGAGCTATTTCCTGTAAAATCTGAAGTGTTCTGTGATAAGTGCCATCACTCTTGGCCACTTGTACCCTATATGTCATCTCATGTTGAATGCTTGAACAGCCAGTTACCTTATTTACACTTAGTGTGTATTTTACTTTATTCTTTGTCTTTGAACCTATGGCAGCCAAGTTATATCCACACTTACTAACATTACATCTCTATATCCCTGCCCCTTAATTGTAGTGTTAAAAATTGAGAATGGAAAGTCAAATCTTCCCTTGAAGAGCTTATGGGTTGATTGAGAAGAAAGAATAGACGCATTTGACACATTTCTAGTAAGCAAGGACACAAAAGTCTTTGTTTATGTGTATGAATAATGCCAAGGGAGCACAGAATAATGGAACATTCCTAGTTGTGAGAGTTAATCAGTGGGGAAGATGAGCTACATGTTGTTTCTTGAAGGCGGTCAGGGACATGAATCTTGAGAAAGGGTGGAAGGTAGACGTCATTTAGAGGAAGAGGAACTGAACAACACAGGGTGGCAGGAATTGGCAGCCTAGTTGTGGGGAATGGGAAGCAGATTAGGTTGATGAAAGTGCAGATCTTGTGGCAGAGTTAGGAAGCAGAGAAATGAATTGTTGGTGATAGAAACCAGTAATCCTAAGGGAGGAGATGACCTACATTTAATTTTGGGTACATTGAGAAACAAGGACTTTTAGGTTCATCATCCAGTGAACCTATTGCCTCCAGATTTTGGAGGGAGAAATACTAAGCATTGTTTTCCTCATTGGTAAAATCAGTGAAAGAATATAAAACTCACAGGTTGTAATGAGATCAGACATTTGATACTTCTGAACAGATTCACTTTCTTCAAACCTTCCTTTCCATGGGTTTTAAGACCCCATTGCTTGGTTCTTTCATCCCCATGTCTGTATTTCCTACACATCTCTTAAAAGTTTGTTCCCTAGGTTTTCACTTTTGTCCTTCTCTCTGCCTACAGGCCCTTACCTACTCCTTTGACTTTAAGTACCATTGTACCTTTGTGGCTCTGTATTCTTTATGTCCACCCAACAACACTGCCTTTAAGCTTCATTTTCCCATTTCCTACTGCCCTTTGGATCATATCCACATGATATGACTCCACAGTTACATCAAGCCAAAAATGTCTAAAAAGAAACCTAACTGCCTTATCCTTTTCCTTCACTCTCACCTGTCCACCTGCCTTCCTTCCTGGGTTCTTTCCTAGTGAATCTCATCAACATCTGCTCAGTTGTCTCTAAAAATCATACAAACCCCGCTGCCCCCAAATTGGACACATTCTCAATTCCCACCACTCATTTCTGTGTACCATACACATGCAAACATAAATACACAATTACTTGCAAGTTTTATAGATTCTGTCTCAAATGTCTTTTGAATCCATCTCTTCTATTTCATCCTAATATTTGCTCGTTGTCTCACACCTACCTTGATGCTACAGCTTCCCTCTTAGCAGACCATACCAATCTCTTCCTATTTGGTTTCTAATTTAGCCCTCTCTCCTCACTATTACTAAAGCTGACTTTTCCCCTCACACAAATCTATGCTGGTTGCTCAGCTGCACAAAAGTTCTTTTGACTCCTGGCTCCTCACAAGTTAAAGCCTACCATGATTAGCTTCTAAATGGAAGCACATGTAGCGCAGTCTGCTCCGTAGCCGTTGACTTCTTTGTGCATATTTATATGTGCACATATTCCTGTGTTCACATTGAACTACTTGCTGTTCTTAAAAGTGGTCATGCTTCCTCATGCCTCTGTGCCTCTTTGCTCATTTAGTGGCCTCTGTGCCTGAAATACCAGTCTGTCTCCTAGCAAACTTTTTTGCTTATCCCTCAAGATTAAATGCAAACATTGTCTTTCCTATAAATCTTCCTCTGATATGCACATTCTTCTGCCCCACTCCTAGAGCCTATTTATAGTATTAAAGTTTTGTTTCAATGAAATATTTAGATGTCTGTTTTCCTATCCAAGACTTTGAATTTCTAGAAGGCTATGGATCCTACCTTATTTATCTTTATAACCCAGAGCCTGGTGTGTACAAGAGGTACTCAGTTAATGTTTGTTGATTGAATATTGTTGAATGCTTTCGATAAATACGTGTTGAATGAAGGGATGGATGGCAGAATAGGTAAGATCATACATGAGACAAATACAGAGGACAGGTAAGAAAGAGAAATTATAATAACAAAAGTCTGGAAGATAGAATATCACCAAAACCAGAGATATTGATGCAGGAAATTGAAAACATTTGAGAGAAAGGCATACATGCATACATGCTTCAGCTAATTCAGGATTTTTTCTATTTTTCAAATAATTGTTCTATAATATAGAGCTACTAAGCTAATACTAAAGTTATTCAAATGTTGCAGAATTTAATAAAATGAATTAATGGGTATTTACCTTTTGTTACAAATTTTTAATCTGTAGCTTGAGTAAAATCCAAAGTAATTTACTATTATGCAAAATGCACCCAAGTCTAGAATGTACTTTAGCTACCAGGGCACTTGACCTAAAAAGGACACATGGGCCAATCATATACACCATCTCTCGTTGTTACTACTATTTCCATGTCTTTGAGAACCATTAGCAGACACTGTGGTGGGAGGGCTGATGGCTATGCATGTTTCCTCTGTCACCTCACCTGACGGGTGAGGATATGGGCAGAACTTTGGCAGGCACTTTTCCAAATGTAGAACAAAATACATCTGAATACCTCTCCTTTTGCTAGGCAACCAGAGGCTGTGAGCCAGATAACCAGTGGTGCTTTCAGGCCGTGGTGGTGCATGTTGATACAAATGATGGCTTGGTTCCAGTTTGTTACTTACATTTTTTTCCTAAGGCTATGCTTAAAAGTGGTAATCATGTTTTGCTTTGTTTTCTGTGTGCTTCAATACAACAGATAGTTCCAGAAATCGAACATGGGACAGCCTCGTTTGTTGAACAGAGTGATTCTAGTCTGAAATATGCAGAAGTTATTTTTAGCTTGTGTGTTGCTCTGTTTATTCTCATAAATCCATATTTTCTGACATTATTTGCCATCAGTAACATACATCCAGAATAAATGCAGATAAAGAAATGTCCTCACAATTTGTTTACCATAGCATATTTCTTAATCTTGATAAAAGTGTCAGGAAATCATTGCAATTAAGGTTATTGCAACTTTTGATTCTTTTTTTTTTTTTTTGAGACAGAGTGTCACTCGGTGTCCCTGAGTAGAGTGCAGTGATTGTAGTCACCACAAGCTCTGGGTCCTGGGCTCTGAGCAATCCTTCTGCCTCAGCCTGCTGGGTAGGTGGGTCTACAGAGGTGCGCCACAAGGCCCGCCTGGGTTTTGTGGTTTTATGTATTTTTTTGTCTTTTTTTGTTTCTTGTCTCTAGAGACAGGGTCTCACTGTGCTCAGGCTGGTGTCAAACCCCTGAGCTGCAGCTACCCTCCAGCCTCGGCCTCCCAAGAAAGCTAGGATTACAGGCGTGAGCCACTGTGCCCATCCACAACTCTTGATTCTTAAATAATAGTTTTCTCTATAGTGGTGCTTGCCTGATAATTTTCAAAAAATAATATTTTTATCTTTTATTGATATATAGTATCTATATATCTCTATGTATCTATAAGTATGCACTTACAGCTACTTGAAGTCTTTTTGTTGATTCAAAGAATATCAGCAATATTTTCAGTTACTATATTTTTTTCCTAAATTTAAAATAGCTGATTTAATTTTCATAAAATGTTTTTTATTTTACTTTAATAGTATTATTTACATACAATAAAATTGTTTTAGATATCTTTGTCTATAGAGTTTAAAAAATTACAAAACCTTAATTTGAATAGTTTCTTTTAAGATATTGACACTTTAATGTATTTTTCTCTTTGAAAATTACACCGTAGATGGCAATGCTTCTAAAAGAAAATAACATTACAGCCCAGTTATATTGAAGTTAGTAATTAATTACCCTGGAGTTCTGGGAGAGTAAAGATTCTCCCTTAATGTTAGGCATAGCCATATGTCTAAGGGTTTAGATTGGCAAAGAGAGAAAAGTAGTTTTAACAGGAGAAGGGAATCTGTTCCAAGAAAAATGCCACAAAATTTTGGAATTATATTGTTATTTATTCCTTTATCCAGCCTATATTGGGAGTTTACCACATGCCAAATACTGTACAGGGCCCAACATTAAACACAACAAACATTCTTCGTTGCATGAAATCAGTGTGAAGGCTTTGAATCCTCTAGACTCAGCAAGGGGGGCCCATGTGGCTGACAGAGTGCACATGAGAAATGTAGGAAATGAGATCAGAGATTTAATTGGGGAGGGCAGATGCAGGTCATTGTAGAGACCCTCACTTTTAGTCTGAGGAATAAGAAACCATTTCATGCATTTGGACAGAGCAGTAACATGATCTTACTCAGGATCATTCTGGCTTTGTTGAGAACACACTTCAGGTGGTAGGAGGAGGGGCATGGTTTTGAACAGGAAGGCAAAGTGATTGCAATAATCCGTACAGCAGTTGATGGTAGCTGGGAGTGGAATGGTAGCCAGGCAGGTGAGGAGAGATGTTAAGAGTGTGAATATAAACCCCTTTGTGATAGTAACATTAATCTTGAAAAATTTAAGGAGGCCTTATTGCAAGATGAATGAAATTTACTTGGCTGGGAGGCAGCCAGTAGTCTGGGATTTCCTGCATCTGATGCAAGATCTAAATCTGTCCAAGCCTTGGCTACAGTGTTTTGAAAACTGATGGCAGTTTCCACTCTGGTTTAAATATCAATTGGGGAGGATTCTGGATCCTTTAACTTACAGGGACTTCCAGAATGGTTGCAGAGATTCCAGACATCACCAGTTACTTGGTACCCATTTTACCAACATACTTCCAAGAAATTAGAAGAGGTGGACCCCAACTTCTGCTTTCTCATACTTCCTGGGATGGAGATGCCTCTTCTTTTCCCACCCAGTCTGCTGTTCCCTCCCCAAACTCAGTTTCCTTCCTCTTTCCCTCCATAAACAGAAGATGAGAACTTTGGCATGAGAAGTAAAATAGGAAGTGGTCCAATTCCTGTCTAGTCATCACCAATTTTACTATCATGGGAAATATTGGGATTTTATCTAATTTTGGAGATAGCACAGACAGATTTTGGATGGGAGGGGGACTGTACAGTTGAGGAACTGGAAGCATTGGAGTTGACATTTTCTAAGGTAGGGAATGGTGTAGATAGACCAACTTTTGGTAGAGAAAGCTGGAGCTCAATTTTGAACATATTAAACTTGAGAATTAGCTTAAATATCCAGGTGAATATGGCAAGTATGCAATTAGATACATAGCAATTAGCTATATGTAGGCCAATCTCAAACATAAAATTAGAATTCATCAACATTTACATGGTGTTTAATGTCATGGGGAGGGATGAGATTGTCAAGGGAATGAGTATAGATCTTCAGGAAGTGAGCCCTTGACACCCTTTAAAGTGTGGAAGAAGGGAAGGTGAGGAGAAACAGGAAGGAGACTTGAGAATTGGGAAGAAAACCAAAGGAGCATGAAGGCCTGGAATCCAAATGAAGAAAAGCAGAAAGCATGATCAACTCTGTCAAATGCTGCTTATAAAAAGCTCAAATAAAATGTAGATATGACAATATTATAACATATTTAACAATATGGGAGCCACTGGAGAGCTGATGAAACAGTTTGGGTGAAGTCACAATGGTCCAAGAGTGGTTCAAGAATGGGATGAGAGAAATATGCATGCTTATTCATTTATTCACCAAACGTGCAACATCTATGGGCCAAGTGGTATCCACAATCGTAACTCTTTTCTAGCCAAAAGTTTTCAACTTAGCTTTGGAAGAGATAATTCAATTAGGGAATAGATCTCATATTTTATGATGGTCAGTAGGAAAATGTAGTTACTTTACATGATTTTTTTTGTAGTTGCGTTTACCGAATGCCTCCATTAAAAACTGAAAATTTATAATATTAATTTATAATCATATATAATCACAGTTAAGGGTGATGTTTTAGTTCAAGAACATTCTTTGCTATTGTTCAGGCTGTGCTCTTTCACATATTTCTTACAGGACATTATACAACTAAATAATTACACATGATTTAAAATTTAAATTCTCATTTTTAATGATTTTTACTAACTCCATTAAAGCCGGGTGTTTATAAAAATGGTAATAGGTCATTGTTTTATATATATTATGTATAATATATACAATATTATGGATGATACATAAAATATATAATACGTATATATATAATATTTAGTTTATGGAAAGAAAAATGTGAAAATTCAAGTGGTAGTGAATTATCTGGTGAAAATATTTCAGTATTTATGTCTGACTTTGTATTTATTTTCCTAAATATAATTTTAAGAAGGCACAGCAAGACTTTTTTATAATTGATTAAAGCAATTTGTTGTTTTTATTGATATATTTATGTTTAGGAAAATACATTTAATTCAACCAATATTGATTGAGCATTTATGTGCCAGGCACCGTTCTTGATGCTAGGGAATACGTTAGTGTATAGAAAGTTTAACGAGTTAATGAAAATAAGCAGAGTAAGATGACATGGGATGATAGAGGTGGAGCTAATCGTAAGGGTATTTAGGGAAGGCTTTTCTGAGTTGGTGGCTTTTGATCTGAGAGCTGAATTACAAGGAGCCAGATAAACAGAGAGATCTATCATTCTGGGCAGAAGGAATATAGAGGTGAGGAGAAACTTTGGACTTTATTCTGAGTGAAATGGAGAGCCACTGGTCACTGTTTTGCAAAGAACTGACCTGTTCTTATTTCTGAATTTTATAAAATTGCTCTGACTACCTTACTGAGAATGGCCTGAGGGAGAGGCAAGGCCTAAAAGCAGAGAGGTGAGTTGGAAGCTGTTGCTGTATTCTGTGTGGAAGATGATGGTGCCTTGGACCAGGGTGATAACGTTGAATACAGCTTTAATGTGAACGGTAAAGGATGAAGAGGAATCTGGGGTGTTCTTTGGTTTTTACTAGCCACTTGGGGGATAGTTGAGGCATTTCCTGCGATAGGCGGAGAAACTGGAGACAGTGAAGATGAAATCCGGAGTTTCTTTTTGGCCAAGCTGTGTTTGAGATGCATGCCATCTTAAGTTGCCTTTAATGGTCAGTGGAGAGGTGGAACTCGATAAAAAATGTGAAAATCATGTAGTTATTGTTAGGAACCATCTAAACTGAACTGACTGAACGTCATCCAAGGAGAGAAGATTTTTTTTTACAGACAAGGCTTGGATGCCACAGACTGAGAGCTGTGGCTTATCGCTGTGTAGAGGTTGAGCAGAAAGGAGAAGTTAGCAAAGCAGCTGAGAACAAGTGGTCAGGAAGATTGGAAGAAAAGGCAGGAGAGACTGTTGTCCCAGAAGTTAGAAGAGACTCCAACATGAGCGAAGTCAACTTTTTTCAGTATTACAGAGAAGCTGCATAAAATGAGGAAGAAAAACCAACAGTGGTTTTGTCAATACTGAGGTCATTAGTGATCTTCATAAGAGTAATTCCAGTGGTCAGATACTCACGGAAGTCATCTTTAGGAGGTAATTAGAGAAGGGGAGGGGAGGGAGTAGAGAAGTAATTTTAACTCCTCAAGATAATGTTGCTGTGAAAGAGATCAGAGAAATGGGATAATAGCTAGAGGGAAATATGGGAAAGCAATTTTTTGGTTTTTTGGAGAGTATGCTTATAGGTTGATGGCAGTGAATGAGTTGAGAAAGCACTTGGTACAGGAGGAAGAATATATAAGTCTAAAGTCAGTTCATTTATTCTGATAGGAAAGACTGAGGTTTTTGGTAGAGAGCAGTTTGAAGTATTTGATGAAAAAAGAATTGTCATGTGAATGCTTCTCTTTGTCCTGGTTAACTATAAAGCAAGATCATAGTCAAGCTAAGATTGAGAGAACAGGACAGAAGGAAGTCTGAGGACAGGACATCATGAAATTGTTTTAGGGATATCACCTAGGGATCTTTGTGGAATCACATGTATGGGAAGTTTTTAGGTGCTTTAAGTTCAGAAATCTAACAGAAATCTTCTTCTATGGAAGAAGTTTACTACATGTGTCAAAAGTATTGCCAAAAATAAGAGATTTAAAGTAATGATGCCTTCTCTGATTTGCCATTGGTCACATTACTTTATATGGTGTCACCTGCCTGACCTTTGGAGACCCCAGAGATGGGAAAGAGATGATCAAAGACATGTTGGTAGGAGATTGATTTGTAAAGTATTCAGAAATTAGATAATACAGATCAAGCGCAGATACAGACCAAATAGTGTGTTCGAGGTTCACATTGCAAACTGAATGCTAAATGCAGATAGTTGTGTGGAAATCTGAAAATTAAATTTGGAATTATGGAAATCTGCTGGCTCAAATATATAACTTGGATCAGTGGGTTACCAAACAGGCCAGAAAGAAGAACCGAAAACTATGATCTGGTGAATCTTACTTTTTTTCTTCTTTTGACTAGTTAAGAGAATCAATAAGGTGTTATTAACTCAATTACTTAAACATACTTAGCTTATTCGGAAAAATACAGCAGATTTTCTCTAATGGCAGCACATCAACCTCAAAGGCAAAATATCAATAGGGACACAATCTATTTAGTAGGCTCTACATGCTTTATATTTTAAGTTTTTAACCAAAGAGTATTTCGAAATCGATCAGCAGGATATTAAAGATAGAAAGTGTTTTCCACAGAAAAGCAAATAGGTATGATTTTGGGGGTAGAAATAAGGGTGCTTTAGTATAATACCACTCAAATTTTAATGTGCATATGAATCCCCTGGCAATGTTGTTAAAACATAGATTTTGGTTCAGTAGTTCTGGGGTGAACCCCAATATTCTGGATTCCTAACAAGCACCCCAGTGATACAGCAGCCACTGTTATGGGAACCTTGCTTTGAGTAGGAGGCTTTAAGTTTCCTGGAGAAAACAAGATTTAAACTGAAACATGAATAATTAACTCTAGAATTCATTCTTTTGTTTTCTCTTCCTCAACTAATGTTCTCCTTCTTTTTATAAGGTAGTAACTATTTATACAGGAGAACAGAATCTCCTTCTTTATTCACTTTTTAGAATTACTTAGAATCCAAAATGATGAAGAGGCTTGAACTTAAAGATTCCCCATGGCCTAATGTTTAAATCAATCTAATCGGAGGAGTAGGAAATGAAATCTCAAAATTATGACGAAGTTCTGTTGGATAGTGAAAAGTGAAGTGCAGCCAGTTGTGGGATAAACTTTAAAGTCAGTATGAGTGGGGAGGGAAGTGGTAGAATTTCAGAGAGGGTAAGTGTAGGGATGGCAACTAGATAATAGGATAATGAGCTATTAAGTAAGACCAGGTTGGACTTGGGAGTTACTGTTTATAGATTGTCCCCTGTATGTTATGACAACTCAAACAATGCAAAGTAACCATCAAAACACTGGATAGTCTGGTAAAGGTGATTGCAATAAAACATAAAACTGTACCTTATACCTGCTCAAAACATGGCAAATAATATATGTCTGAAACACTGGATGAATGGGTGAGATCAGATGTAGGCTAGAGGAGGAAAACCCAAATGATAAAAGTGTTGGGGGAGGACAGATCTTGAATGAAGATGAAATAAAAACATCAGAATTCCTGTCTGGAAAGAAAAGATCAAGAGGTCTGTTAAAATCTAGGGTTCTGTGGACAAAGTGAGTACAACCCGAACAAATAAAAACCAGTGCTATTTCACATGAACATCTTTGCTGGTGTTTCTTGATGCTCAACAGATCTTGCCAGCCTGCTCCCCTTTGCAGATGTGAAAGTGCTTTGTGCCCTCCTTGCTTTCTGTCTGCTGAATTTCTCCGCTTCCTCCAAGATTCACCTTAAACAGAATCTGCTTTTGTCTACACCCTCCATACAGGGTTAGCTGCTGCCCCCAACCCAGTTCCCTGGTTTCTAGAATCTCTTAGACATGACTCCGCCTGTGCTGTCTATATCCTTGTCTCTTTCTCCAGCCTTACATTCCTCTGTGGGAAGGGACTGTGCTACAGACTTATATACATCTCCCACCCTCTGAATTCCTGGTTGTGTCTTCCATTGGCCAATCCAACCAGAAGCCAGGGAGCAAGAGAGCTTGAGGTAATTCATTAACATGGAGTGAACCTTTTGGGACATAGAGCTTGGCAGCAAGGGTCTGTGAATGGCTATGTGAGGACAGATGAAAAATATTTAGTACAATCTTCTTCATATTTTCAAGGACTTTTGAAAACTATATTTTAAAAATCATCACCCTTAGTCATTGTTTAAATGTTGAGGACGATAAAGCTAAAAGAATATCCCTGAGGAACACCTAAAAATCCATTGAGAATGCTATGCTTATTAAACCAGCTTGAGCTTCTTAGAACTCAAGGAAAATAGAAAAACATGATTGACACAGCTCTTTCTATTAAGAAGCATACAAATTTATCATTGTTAAAGCAAGAATTTATTAATGAAAACAAACAGAATTCTCAATACAGCAACATAGGAATAATGAGCAATGTAATATAGCAATTTTATTAAAGGTATGTGAACATACATTTGAATGTTTCTTATATTAGTCTTTGATTTAAGTTGAAGTTTTAGTGTTAAATTGTGGATTTCAGTTTCTATGTGTCCATAAACTTTCTCTTTTACTAATTTGTCCAAGAAGTTTTTCATTCGTTAGATACCTTTTTTTCAGTTTGAAAATTTGGCATCCCCAAGTACAATAAATAAAAACAATTATTTTTTATTCACTTTCAAAACCTAAGTTATTTTTATTTTGACACTTAAATATAAAACATAAACTAATCCATAGTAGATATTATAAAGTGATTTATTTTGAGAGTTTTTCTTTCTTATCATGCATTTCTCTAGGCTTGACTTTTAGATCAATCCTGCATCTATCTAAAATTTACTGGGCTATGAATAAACTAAACACAGACATTCATTCTTATAAGTTGATCCAATGTCTATAGATAAAGACTTAAAGAACTGATAAATTAGTTGGTACTTTTTAATTGCTAAAGGATTTCCTTAAATATTGAAGTCTCCTCAAATATCCAGAACATGATCTTGAAGATTAAACTACTACTCTCTTAAATGACAATAAAAAATAATGAAAGCATCATAGCCTTGGATTTATCAGAAAGTCAGTAAGAAGATATGACATTTACAAAAAGAATCCAAGTTCAACTTTTCAGGGCTTTACCTGTATTTAACATAGGTACATTATCAATACCCTCCCTCCCATCTGTGATTATATTGAGCATGTAATGTAGGAGGCAAAGGAATTTAGGCTCTTATGTCTCTGACCTGTTATTGCCCATTCCCTGGCAACCATGGAACTAGAAATAATCAATAAGTACATATTTTGGTGATCTATGTATGATAAGCCAGGTTTTATAGTAGCTGCACAAAAAATGTAAGACACGGTTTTGCTTTAAATTCTAGTTTGAGAATTAAGACCCAAAGCAATAGAGCTAAGATAGTATATAGTAATTCGGGGATCTTGACAGTAAGATGAGATGAATCAGTAGGCATTCTATAGAAAATATAATTTTATGTCAAATCAATGGCTCTGCTATTCCAGGAAGACAATCGGCCCTGTATCTTGCATCTGATATGGTATCTGTATGATATTGAAATAACAGGCTTAATTGAAATTCTTCTGTGAGTTTATCCACATATTAAATTTCCCTTTCAAAACTATTTTAATTTTAATAAAATGAAGAAGCAGTTGCCTAAATTATTAGGTTGCTACCTTTTTTTTTTTTTTTTGAAGGTTTTAAGGCTTTGTTTTAACGTAGATTTTAAGTAAAACACTGCCACAGGTGCCTCACATCTCTGTAATTTCCAGGAGACCCTAAAATGTGCTTTGCCTTGAGGTAATGCAGCTCTCTCAGTAGCTGGCAGTACCTCCTTGCCCCATAATGCAAGTGTTTCCTTTGAAATCTGAGCCTTGTACATTTTTCCTATAACTACAAAGTCTTTTTAGAGCAGGTGAAGCACAGCACTTAAATACCTTAGGTAATTGAATTGTGAAGAATGCATTACAGCTGTTTTCCATAGTGCTTTAGCCACATAATTTAGTGATTTAGTCACAAAAGCATCATGCACTCTTTTCAGCACAGGCTTATTCACTTATTAATTTCATTGATGTCTGTCGGAGGGCAGAGAAAATAGCTTTAAAGATTTCATAATGAGTCATTGTATTGAGGATTTGAATCGAACATCTCCTGAACTGTCAAGTATGTTACTTTCATAGAATAATGAACTGTTGGGCTATTTTGGAAATCAAGTTATTGCTATAAAGAGGGTCACATTGAAACCTTCCTAGATTTTTGGATTGTAGTTTCTGATTTAAATAGGAAAACACAAGTGTTTGGGGAGGGATTTAGTTTTGAACTAAGGTGCATAATTTACAGACCTGTTTTTCCAGAAGTGTTGGCATAGCAAGAATTATGCTTTAAAGGTGGTACTTAAAAAAAGATAATTGTATATGTTTGATTTTTTTTAACCACTTCTACATTCACGAGCTGATTGAAAAATCCTAGTGTTCTTGTTAGCTGTGCAGAAAAATTACATGTGGAAGTCTATACCTTATTTCAGATATTTTACCATCATATTTTCAGGAGAAAGCTGAAGAGAGGCTTGGTTTTTGCTTTTTATTAAGAATATCTTATTCAACTAATTGGGAAGTTTTACTGAAGTTTCTCTGTTGTATTTATCTGTTATTAACAATATTAAAACATGATTCAGAAACAATTGAGCTCTGCTTTCATAATTAGACTCACAATTAGAAAATCTGAAACCTTGCAAATGACAAAATAGCTTTTGCTTCTTAGGTAAGAAATAGGCTTAATTGACACCAGAAATATTATTTTACAGTAAATAATTCTTATGGGGTGTTACAAGCAGTACAGGACATTCTTTAAGTACAAATGATAGAATTTTAAAGCTAAAAGAAATTGAAAAGACTTATTCTAGCTCCCTAACGGTAGAGATAAGGAAAT
Organism: Mirza zaza; assembly: GCA_008750895.1. Classification (NCBI taxonomy): domain Eukaryota; kingdom Metazoa; phylum Chordata; class Mammalia; order Primates; family Cheirogaleidae; genus Mirza; species Mirza zaza. The sequence continues at coordinate 36,470 of VSMD01082745.1, forward strand.
GGAAACCAAACTTCACATAATCAAAGAGATAAATTTGAAAGTACTCAATTTAAATTAGAAAGAAAACTCTTTCAGGTGTATCGTATATTTTAATTATCTACGGTTTAAGTAATTTAAACAAGTGCATACTTACATTTGTCTCTGTCTATATAAGAAATCAAGAAGAAAATTTATCATGAATGCCCTTGCTTGTATATGTCCAGAATACATGACAGTAAGGAAGGGGCATTTTTAACACCATTGAAAGCTAAGGTGCTCTCATTACTTCTGACAGCCATTGATGTTCAGAACTGAGGTAGATAGGATTGGAGATAATGGAGTGGTAATCTGAATTAAGCATGCAGATGTCCATGTCTCAAAAGAAGGCTGTCCGTAGAATTGTTAAAAATTTTTTGCAAATGCTAAGTCAGTTTAAAAAAATAATTTTATTACATTATTTGCATTATTTGCCGTTTTCAGAAGTGGAAAGGTAAGACCAGAGCTTCCAGCCTAATCTGGGCTTTCGGTGTAACTGCCTTTTCAATGCCACCATACTTTCATTAGGTTATTACTTTGCCAGAAGGAAATGCTTATTTTTAAAATCCATATTAAGTTGCAAATTCTGTCATAGGCTGGCTTTTAATTGTCATTTAATTAGACTACCTAAGTGTAATTATTGGGACTTTTCTTGCGTTTGTTTTTTTATTTTTTATTTTTTGGGGACCGAGTCTCACTCTGTTGCCGGAGTAGAGTGCCATGGCATCAGCCTACCTCACAGCAACCTCAAGGTGGGCTTAAGCAATCCTCCTGCTTCAGCCTCCCCAGTAGCTGGAACTACAGGCGTGCACCACTACACCTGACTAATTTTTTCTATTTTTAGTTGCCTGGCTAATTTTTCTTTTTTTTTTTTAGTAGAGATAGGGGCTCGCTCTTGCTGAGGCTGGTCTTGAACTCTTGACCTAAAGTGATCCTTCTACCTCAGCCTCCCAGAGTGCTAGGGTTACAGGCGTGAGCCACTGTACCTGGCCTATTTTATATCTTTAAGCTACATCAATTTTGCAAAACTTTACGAGAAATCAAATCATTTATATATTAACTTTGTACTATTTAGAATTTTAGGTAATTAATTACAATTGTTCCTATTTTCTATTTTTTTTTTTTTAAATTTATCTTACCTATGTAAAGACATTTTTCTCAGCATGTCTTTGAAAAGATTTATGGTAGCTTCATCCACTTTGGTGGGATTTTCTAGAATGGTTGAAACTCTTATAATCCTATTTCTCCCTGCAAAGAATAGCATCATGGAATAACATAATTATGGAATTTTGTCGGAGTTTCTAATCAGTAGTTATTTCTGTGAGGCATTTAAAGGTGTTAGACCATCCATGCTGGTCCAATCCGTGGTAACACCAATTTTCTGCTGAAATTTATTTACTAATTTATTTATTTTCTTCATTGTTGAATCTAAAGAAATCTATAAAATAAACCACTTAACATCTTCCATGTCATCTGGGTTTCTTTGGTAAATGAATTATACTTTCTTGAATAAATACTTACCAATAACTTAGTGAATAAATGAAGGCCTATCACCTCCACCCCACCACTGATCCTTGGGGTAACTTATGTGTGAAAAGTCTAATCTAATTACACAGTTTTGCATCAACCTAGTAATCTCACAAAACTTTACTCCATATTCTTTAATATAATCTAAAACAATGCTAACTAATGGAAAAGCTCTTTAGCATTAGTTTTCTTTGTGAAATTACTGTTTGATATTTATTTAAAAAATAATATACCTTCCATTTTAGTGTTTTATTGACATTCTTGAAGCCTCAATTATCAGAAAATATTTATCTTCAGAAAAGTTTTTAGTGACTAACATTGGTCTTCAACTCTTGTGTAATGTACTACAATAAAAATTTTGAAGTCATAAAGAGGAAACAGTTCCCAGGACATGAATTTTCAAATTATGTGAATCTGGACAGAATTAGTTTACTGTTGTCAAGAAGATAATATTATGTTTGAAAATATACTTAATCTTTTCTAAGAGAGAAAACTATTCTTAGTATCAAAGAGAAAGAAAAAGTGATGTCACTAATGACTGTGTTTGCCTAATATACAGAGATACAACTTATTGGTAAGCTAACAGTATTAACTCTACCAAAAACTACTAGATTCCTTGAATGATTTCCAACTGTCTGTTTTACTAGAGCAGCATAGTAGGTATTCTGTTAGGAATATGAATTGTACATGCTTATTCATATTTCACAAAGGATAGTAGTCAATTAAATTTCCCATGTCTAGATAGTGGATACATAATATCCACTTTCTATAAGGACAGTATTTTACTAAAATTACTATATATTTCTAGGTTTACTTTTGAAAGTCCTTTGTCAAGATTAAAATTTCTCATATACACACATACACAAAAACACTTGAAATGAGAAAGCCTCCATGTTAAATCAGCTTAAAAATGTCATTGGACACAAAGAATGTCAATAGTATTCTAAATGTTTCTTTTAGTAATAAAACTTCATTGAATACTTTACTATGTTCTAAGAAGGAAAAATTTACAGATGGAGTTGGAAAGTAGAGTTGTTTTTATTTCTACACACCTCAAACACCCATTTTATAAAGAAATGGCAATTTTACTGTGGTTTGGCTTTAAATTAGTGCTGGGTGAATAGTTCAGAGGGTGAAAAAAAAGAAGCCCCTTAGGCCATCTTGATTTAATTTGCAAACCTAAATTTAGATAGAAATGTGTAGAAACAAACCTACATTTAAATGGGATGAGTATGAGTTATTGGAGATCTTAAAACCTGAAATATTTTGATTTACCATAAAAATATATGTGCCCTATTATTGTTATATCCTGATAATATTTCTTCCAAAATAGCTATATTTTCTGTAAATTTATTTATTGATTGATTGATTTTAGAATCTTCTTCATTTGTATTATTGAACTTGACCTAAACACCTATGCTTGATTAGATTCTTTGAATAATTACTTTTAAAATTGTCACTAATTAAGTTATTAAATATTGATAAAGAACTATATTTTAGCTCTGCTCTGCTTCACTTCTTATATTCAAATAATGTATGCCCTTAGTATTATTATAGTTTATTCAATGTACGTTTTCTCCTATTTTAATGGATTCAACAAAAAACTTGAATCATTTCTTAAATACACCTTATCCATGGTATATATTCAGCAATAGAATTTTAGTCCTTGGAGTGATCTCAGTTACCTTCTATTTCAGCTGACACATTTGAGTGATAGTTTTTATTCCAGTTTCTATACAACAGAGATACAAACAAACGTAAAATATAACAGATTTGTGCATTTGGAACTAGTCATGTATCTTTTCTAAAAAGGATCCATTTTTAATTTCATACGAAAAACTGACATCTAAGATTGTAGAATCACGTGTAAAAGAAAAGTAAATTGACCTGAGTAAGGGACTTAAGGACTCTTCTAAGAGCTCAGCTGGGAGGTCCTCACTTAGAGTCTCTCCCATGTTTGTCCTGACTTCAGCTGCCATCTTCTGAGGGTTTACAGACTCACAAGTCTCATGCCTAAGCTAGGAAAACTCAGATCACCAGAGCAACTTCTGTGTTTCTGTGTGGTCTCTCGGCATTGTCTTTCTGGCTACCTCTTCAGGGTGACTGGACTCCTAATTTGTTGGCTCAGATCTGTCAAGATGTATCTCAAGAGAAGACAACAGAAGCATTATTTCCTAATCTAGCCTCTAGAAATCTCACAGCCTTATTCTTTCTATTAGACATGAGTCACTGTCCAGCTGAAAGTGCAGGAGAGAGGAGAGAATTCAGCCCCATCTTTGGTAGGAAGGTTATTTTAAAACCATCACAGTGGTTTCAAGGCAATGTTTTTAGCCATCTAGGAACCGTTTATATCTTTTCTGTGGTTCGTGGGGGCTCTTTGAATATGAGGTTGCTATAATAGATTAGGAACCTGTGGGTAAGTGAAGTTTCACTGTGCATGTGATTAAAGTAGTATGCAAGAATCTGATTTCCAGGATTGAAGATAAGAATTTATTTTTCTCTTAAGGACAGCTTGCCTTCCAGGGAACCCTACCTGGAAACCTGCTTACTTTTGAGAGATGATTATTTCTCCCACTTTCTAGATATAAAATGAAATCAACATTTTGCTCATTTTCTGGGACTTCAGCAAAACTCATTGTTTCTTACCTAATTTTTCTTTGGACAAATAATGACCACAATTTAAATTATCTCTTTGTATGATAAATAAAATATAATTATAAAATTATGTCAAACTTACATAATAAAGTTAATAATATAAATGTAATAAAATAATATAATAAAACATGATTTTCCATATTTCAGATCTGCCATTGAATTGGGAGGAATATTCATTTATGAAAAATTAAATGAATGAATCAATGAAGAAAATTCTCTTCTGCAAACATTCTTTTTCATGACTCATTCTCCATAGTGTCTTTTCCTTTTGGATTATAGTCCTTTTTAGGTTTCTTCTTTCCTTTAAAAATCAAAGGAAGTGAACAAATTCTCCCTAGACCCTGGCCCATCTTACCTATAGCTTCTGCCTCATATCTCTTCGTGCTCTCTAAGTGTTAAGAAAGTAACCCCCACTTGCTTTGCTTTCTCCACTTCTTTCCATTCACATATTTAACCCTCAGTGTTCTGATTTCTCCACCTATCATTGATTAGAAATTGCACTTAATCACGAATTAGTACTTAGCAAATCTCATCATTCTCTATGGCATTTGACCTCATTTCCCATTCTCTACTCCTGAAATTTCATATCACTTCTATAATTTAATCCTTTGATCTATCTGATACCATTTTTCCTGGCTTTTTACACTATCTCATTGTGGGTTTTTTTCCCCTTCAATTTTTATAACCATAGGATTTTCTATTCCTCTTCTCATTCTATGTCATATTCCTGAAGAAATTAATCTCTGGGTGAAAAACTTCAAAATTCATATCCTCGGAGCATAATTTTTTCTCTGGAACCCTAATCAGATAGCACTACTCTCTACTTCTGCAGTCCCCAATCCCCCCAGCTGTAGACCGGTACTGACTGGTTCATGGCCTGTTAGGGATCAGTCTGCAGAGGTCCCCCACCCGTCCCATCCACAACCCTCCCAACCCCACGTCCGTGGAAAAGCTGTCATCCATACAACCTGGGTGGGGGGCACAGCAGGAGGTGAGTGGAGTGGCTGGGGGCGAGTAAGGGAAGGAAGCTTCATCTGTATTTCCAGCGCTCCCCATTGCTAGCATCACTACCTGAGCTCTGCCACCCCTTCCCCCACCTCCCCCTGGGAAAAATTGTCTTCCATGCAACCAGGCCCTGGTGCCAAAAATTTTGGAGACTGCCGCTCTACTTGGCATATCTGACCTCTTATTACATCACCCCTGAAATATGCTTAGAAAAACATAGACACACACTTCTGTTACAACAATCTATTTCCTTTTTTGTGTTTCCTTTCTCCCAATCTGTTAACATGATTAGTCTCCACCTTTACTTTCCCTCACCACCTACTTCCAGATATTTATCCACTTTTAGTAATTTAAATACCAAAACATCATTTCACTATCTGCTCTTTTCCAACCTCATAGCTCTCTCTTTAGGTTGTGCCCTCAGATTCCATTCCATTCCCAGGACTGTCTTCTTCTCTTCATGTGCCCAGAGTGCTATAATTGTGGTGCCAAGATTGAGCCCAGGTCTACCTGGCTCTGTTTCTACCACCACATTTACTAGACCACCTGTTTTTCAAATTAATAGCAAGTTGGATGCTAAACCGAGGACTTGCAAAATTATTTCAGTAATCACTTCACTGAGATAATTTTATCAGTAATATAAATTATTTAAAAACTATTAGTTACCCTCACTTTATGTTATGTATAAAAATACATTTATATTTATAGGAATCAGATTCATTCATCATTCTTGTATTCAACAAGCAGTTATTAATTACCTTGCTTATATGACAGACACAGAAAATAGGCCAAAGTTACGGGCGTTATTAATAACTAGAACATGCAACTCACAGTCTCATGAAAGAGATAGATGTGTAACCAAATACTTACATTACAGAATAATAAGTGGCAAACAAAGGAATACAACAAAGCTTTAAGAGCCCCAAGAAGGGAATAGCATACATCTAAGAGAATTGAAAATGTGTCACAGAGAAATTATTTTGTACAACTGGATTGTGAAGAAAGAGTAGAGTCTTGTCTGACAAATAATTGGGAGGAGGATGTTTAGACATAGGAAACAATGCCAGCAAGAGTTTATGACAGAGAACAGTGGGACCAAGGGTCTTCAACTTTATGCATGTGGGAATTTGTTGAATGTGTTTAGACAGGGGAATCACTTAGGTGATTCCCTATATTTGTGTTCGTTTAGATACTTATAAACATTTGTTGGGGGAATTGGAGGAGTAAGAGATGGAGGTGAGGAGACTGATTTGGAGGCCAGAGAAAAAAATCTAAGTGACTTTTGAGTCTGGTGAGAACCCAAACTAAGTTGTTGACTTTGCAAAGAAGAAGGAAAAGAATGTAAGAACTGATCAACACTATATTGTAAAGAAATGACTAAACTCTACATGTGCACATTGTATTTTTGTTTTAAACTGTAGACATGGGATGTAGAGCTGGAAAGGTCTGCAGAATCCTGGGCGGAAACGTGTATGTGGGAACATGGGCCTGCAAGCTTGCTTCCATCAATTGGGCAGAACTTGGGAGCGCACTGGGGAAGGTATCGTAAAGCACAGCTTTTTGTTTCTGAAAAAATAAATATTTGAATGAAATACTTATTAATTCATCATTGCAAATTTGCAAAAGCTTGGTACCTGAAAGAAAAACAAGTAATCACCAAGTAACAACAACAGAAACATATCAGAATACTCGGCAGTTTTTTACTTATTTTTATTTTAAATCATTGATACATTAGTAATGTAATAAGCATAAACATTTAAGGTTAGTAACTTACACAAAAATATCTTTCTTCCATACTTTACCAATCTATTTTGCAATATTTGGTTTTACATTTTCTCCAACATAACTTGCTCTTTGTGGTTATTTTCTTCCTTAGATATAGGCCCCCAACGTTTCATGTACAGGCATGGTATGATGAAGTGAGAGATTTTACCTATCCATACGAACATGAATGCAACCCATATTGTCCATTCAGATGTTCTGGACCTGTGTGTACTCATTATACACAGGTACGTTTTGGGTGTATTATACACCATTTCTCCAAATTGAGTCAGTGTAATTATGGGGGAACTTAGGCTACTGAGCTTGTGTCTTTCTTATGTCATGTGGTATGGTTATTAGAAAACAATAACATATGGTTACTGATTATGTGAAATAGGCTTACAAATTTCTATAAACAATAAAAGTAAAAAGCCCAAACATCTACTTTAAAAGACATTATTTCCAATATTTTCCATAAGAAACATTTTAAGTATGGCCCCAATAAATGTATATGGAGAGAAATTTATTATTTTCGGAGTCTAAGTTTTATTCCAAAGAATAAAAACATAGTTTTTAGTTACCAGTTATATTCAATCTTTACACGTGTGCAAGATTTATATATTTTTTCATATTTAGTGTTCACATTTGGCATGTTCTAAACCAAATCAAACAAAGGCGGATTCAACTAGATAAAGGTGAACACTGATCTGAGTTTCTAGAATTTCTGTGACCTGTGATCAGTGAATGTAAAGCAGATGTATCATTGTGTATGCTTTTACATGTGACAAGAGTAAGATCAGCATCAAACTACCTAAAAAACACTGTCACAATGAAAAGATGGTGTTGTATAAGCAATTTGAACTCTACAATTTCTACTCTGCTACTTTTAGGATGCAAAATTCTGTTCCTTGATAGGGCAAGTTTCTTCATAGAAATATTAATTTGACATTTAGGTTTGTGATGATGTAACTTTTGAATTACTCAGTAAATCCGCATTTGAAAATGCTTGTATTTTATGGCCAGATGCAGTTATTTACCTGTAGATCTCTTTCTTAAGATGAATGAGGTACTACCCAAAGTCTCCAGAAAAAAAATGCCCTTTTTGATACTGCCTTAGTTCATTTTGAATGATAAATGTTGGTTTCTGAAGTTCAGATTTTATACGTTTTCCCCTCAGATATGTTGTTGTCTTATTTCGTCTCAACCTGCTTTTTCTGAGCCTTTCTTTTCTCTGATGTAGGTGGTGTGGGCAACCAGTAGCAGAATAGGCTGTGCCATTAATTTGTGTCATAACATGAACATCTGGGGGCAGATATGGCCCAAAGCTGTCTACTTGGTGTGCAATTACTCCCCAAAGTAAGTAGACAAAACACTGCATTCACACGTAAATTTTTCTTAACAATACGAAAATAACTTTATGTTCCTGATTTTTCCCATTTTCAGTGTGTGTTATTGAGTAAAGTGTATTGCTTTAATTCAGTTTATTTAATATGACAACATTTATAGTTACCTACTACATAAACAATGCTTAAAGGGAATATGAAATTTGAAAATAATGATCTTTGTGAAGAAGGGAATCATATTTTTTTAGTTTTACTTATTGATCTACTATTCCATAAATATGTAATAAATTTGATTTATTAGATATTGACAACTGGGAAATGTATTTTCATCTGTGTAAAGACCATTTAAGTGATTACATTGAAAATACTATACAACCAGACTCAGGATCGAATTTAAGTCTAAGATACGTTTTTATTAAAACAAATGGGATATAGGTGAATATATAGCAGAGTTTGGTTTTCTACAAAAGTTAGATTTTATAGTTTTTGACTATATATATGGCAAATTGCTTTGAAAAGTTTCAAAAGAATGAGGTAGTAATTTAAATTTAAACCTAGTCACCAAAAGCACTCTGTACTAAAATAAATAAATGTCTTAAATCGCCACATGAAATCATTACTTATATTAGGATATAGTGTTATTTTGCATTACCTTATAAATTATGCTGTTAGACTGCCCCTTGACATTTAGGTTTGTGAGGATGTAACTTTTGAATTATTTAGTAAATTTCTTAATCATCTCTTAAAGGGGAAACTGGTGGGGACACGCACCTTACAAACATGGACGACCCTGTTCTGCTTGCCCGCCTAGTTTTGGAGGGGGCTGTAGAGAAAATCTGTGCTACAAAGGTAGGTGCTCTTTTATTGTAATATTCACTTTGATTTATTGTAATCCAGCTTCCGCATTACTTGTGTTAGAAAAGTCAAAGTGCACTTAATTATTACATGAAAAGCTTGTAGAACTCTATTTCAAATATTTTGAAAAAACCTTTTAAAAATACTTAAATTATTAAGTGTGTTATACCAATATGAGTTTAAAAGAAAATTTCATGATTATTTCCTATAACTACTTCTAATTCTACTTTGATATTACCCTAGTGTGAAGTATATTAATATTTTTAAAAGTCATCTTGTATTGCTGACTAGAGTTGTTTCCATAACTGTCATCATTTTTGAAGGATTTAGCAACTTACCACACTTTTTAGCACTTTAAAAGTTTTTGCCAAAATACCCCGTTGTATATCTTATTGAACCATGCTCAATGAATTGTACTGATTCTACACTTCTTACTGCAGACTGTGCAGTTTTTCATGCTAAAATAACAAAAAAGTATAATAGTAATGTAAAATTGTTATGAAAGTAGTGCTCTCAAATGCATTTGATGTCTTGAAAAGTACATATAAATACGGTGTCCTATTTATAGCCTGTAAACTGTGTTTGACAAAGCTTTGTGAAAAGTCATGCTCTTGGGCATTCAAGTGAACATTATTTACTGCTTCGTATTTTTTTTCTTAATGATTATTTAATGGGGAAAAATGTCCAGTAAATGTATTAGAAAATATTTGAATAATTACAGCTTTTTGAGTGCTCATAATGAGATGTGTCTCTTTTTTTCCCCTAATGACTGAATGCTCATTAGCTATAATGAGTAGACAAGAAATACTCAGATATGTCCCTCTGTTGCATAAGCCATTTTTAAATTCCTGGAAGCATTTGAAGCATTTTTTCATTGTATCAGTGTCTATGCCAAAACCTCCAACCTACCTGCTCCTTCACCAGTGGCCACTATATTTTATTTAAAGCTGACTTTCCTCTGCTTCCGATTTCATACTTCCTTTTTTTCTAGGTTCTGAGTTCTTAGGCACACATGAAAACAATACCCCTCTCCAAAATGTGCCACTTGTCAAGCCCTTGCTATTGGTCAATCTGGAAAAAAATTAAATTCAAATTTGAAATTATTCTCCATTATCAAGTTTAAATTTCTGCACATTGAATTTCCTTCTAAAAGAGAAAAACCTTTCCATAGAAATGGATATTGTAGTAAATAACAGGCATATCGATCCTTCTTTAGACCAGATTTCCATTTGGGAAAATTTTAAATGTGAAAATATTAAGAATACAATTTCATTTGAGAATACAAATGGAATTTTACTAAAACCCCATCTTTATTAGATCGCTGTGTAGATTTCATAGTGTCATTGTGAAAACAAAACACTGGTAATATGTTGAAATATAAGCAAAGTTAGCTTAAAAGTGACTCCATTAAATATTAGCCAAACATTAACGTAAAAGCAGCAAGGGTTTAAAGGCTTATGTGTGCGTTTCATTTACTCCAATGCAGTGCTTAAGATCACCACCTTAAGCCAAAACCTGTGCCAAAAACAGTACCAGTTTTTCTAGTTTTAAATGTTAAATGGGAATATCAAAGTCTATCATTATCTGATAATTTCTGCAAGTATAAAATGGCGTTAACATTTCTTAAATCTGTTTTCTCTTGCAGAAGGGTCAGACAGGTATTATCCTCCTCGAGAAGAAGAAACAAATGAAATCGAACGTCAGCAGTCGCAAGTTCACGACACCCATGTTCGGACAAGATCAGATGATAGTAACAGAAACGAAGTAATAAGCACCCAGCAAATGTGTAAGACCTCTGCATTATTTATAAAAATTATATGGCATACCCATCAAGATAATAGTAATTTGAATATTTTTAGAATGGAAAAAAAACTTACTACAATATATATAACAAATTACAGCAGCTTTCATATTTTCTAAGTTATTCTGGTGTTTTTTTTTTCCTTTTAGCCCAAATTGTTTCTTGTGAAGTAAGATTAAGAGATCAGTGCAAAGGAACAACCTGCAATAGGTAATATTTATTATTATTCTGAAAATTAACTGATAAAATATAAAATGTTTTTATTTTATACTGACATTCAGAGAAACTAAATTTTGTTCCCAATTACTTTGCTTTAGGTATGAATGTCCTGCTGGCTGTTTGGATAGTAAAGCTAAAGTTATTGGCAGTGTCCATTATGAAATGGTAAGTATTACAAATGTAATTATTTGGTTCCATAAAATATTTGATTTTTTTAATATGGAAAAATAACAACCTATGTAATTTAGATATTTTGCTCAGAAATGGTTGTTTAATTTAAAGTCTCATAAGTAGTAAAAGGCTATGCCTTATGCAGAAGCCTAATATTTTAACATCCTTTTACCTCCTCCTTTTCTCTAAGCAATCTAGCATCTGTAGAGCTGCAATTCATTACGGTGTAATAGACAATGATGGTGGTTGGGTCGATATCACTAGACAAGGAAGAAAACATTATTTCATCAAATCCAATAGAAATGGCGTTCAAACAATTGGGTAAGTACCTAAAAGATCTTTTAGACTAAATGGGTTTAAATTGTAACAATGCGCCAACACATTCTTTCAAAGGGAAGCATAGAAGAATTGAATTTAAGAAGAGATAACTTGGTAATCTTCGAGGTTCATTTTAGCTGATATCCATAGACAAAAAGAAGAACTAGTAGCATCTAAATTCAAAGTTGAACCCTTTTGCTTGTAATAGGCCTGCTAAAACTCCAAGTTTTCAAATTTAAGTAGAAATGTATAAATTTATAGTTAATTCCCAGTGTAAAGCAATATACTTTTTAGCAATGTCAGAAAATGCCCTACAAAAGACTAATTAATTTGCATATTCTTCCTTCCCTGTTTAGGGAAAATGGCTTATGTTATACAACAGTAACTTTGTTAAATTACTCTTAAATGTAATAATGGTAAATTACATTAATGGGGGAAAGAGCATTTTGAAAAATTATCTAAATATATAATATTATGTCATCTTTTTATTCATTTAAATGTAATTTAACTTAAAAACATTTGTTAGCTTTTAAAATATTTCACATATTAAGTATACCATATACCTTAGTCTGAAACACTGCATTTTATATGTATTCTACAGAAAGTAGAAAGATACAGGCATTTGAAATGTTATTATAGTGCCTCTTTTCTTTGAAGTAAAAAAATAAACATTATTGAACCTCATATGGAATGACTTTTCTTAGGATATATGACACAGTTTCTTTCCTTTGTAACTATCAATTGCATGAAACTCCACAGTGAAGTTAACTATAATATAAAAAACAATTTATTACAAACTTGCAAATTTGTGGAATGACTTCCTATGTATACAATTTTGTTCAAAGGCTTGATAAGTGGTTTTCAGCCATTAGCAACAACTCTTAAAAGCTTTATATACATATTTATTGATTAACTCATTCATTCAGCTAATGTTTATTAATTACTTTCAGTAAATAATAAAGATTAGTTATTAGTTTTAATAAGCCAAGCACCATATTAAAGAACATTTATCCTATTATTTATTTTTTTCTCTTAAACTTATAGAAACTTTCTTGAAATTTAAAGGCTATATTTAATAGATTGTGTATTTTGTGCCTCAAAGAATGTTATTTCTTTTGGACACATTATAGATGGTGACTATTATCATAATAATGAATGTGTTATTATAGATTAACATAAAAGTGTCTACCATGTTAAAGCACCATCATAAATAAGCCTTACCTTTTACAATAGATGGTTCTTCTAAAAATCTGGATATTCATGAACCAATTAATATTTTGACATATAAAGGGTACCTAATCCTATATTTCTGTTTTTTAATAATGCGTGTAATGAGGAGAAGGTCATTCTTTTATTACAGACATTTTACTTGATACTAGGGCAAAAAAATGAATAATGTATACCCCCTTGAGGTACTTATTATTTTGTAGTCTTTTTACAACACTGCCTTGTATTTACTATTGTGAAGGATTAAATAATTTGGCTCTGTGAAGACAGGGAGTTGGTATTTGAGAATTTTAATTTTGATAGAAAGCACAATACATATATATATGTATGTATATATATACATGTATATATATGTATATACATATATGTATATATTTATATATACATATATGTATATATGTATATATACATATATATATGTGTATATATACATATATGTATATATACACATATATATATGTATATATACATATATATACATTAAGAATGGTATTGATTTGGTTCACATATGAAGGTAATATAGATTTAGCATAAAATTGATGGTATTTTCTTATATCACTACTTATATAACTATTTTAACAAAAATATTTAAAAAAATAAAGTATTCATAGATCTGAAAGATACCAAAAATTAATGCTGATGGGTGATGCCTATAAGAAAATGATTGACATTTCTCTTTTTATCTTCAGCAAATATCAGTCTGCTAATTCCTTCACAGTCTCTAAAGTAACAGGTTAGCACTTTTTTCATCTTATTTTCTTACAACTATATACTGTGTTATTGCTTTAGAAGGATTCACTTACTGTTTTGTGTTTTAATTCCTCAGTTCAAGCTGTGACTTGTGAAACAACTGTGGAACAGCTCTGTCCATTTCATAAGCCTGCTTCACATTGCCCAAGGTAATGTTTTCTAAATTTTCTCTCTTTTTTTTTGTTAGCCAGTGAACATATATGGGGCTTTGGCCCTGTGATAATTGTTTTTGCCTGAATTTCTTGCATCTCTAGGATTCAAAGGTTGTATAATGTTGAACTACTAAGCAGGAGGAAACAGTAGAACATCTCAAACTACATGCACTCCAGAGCAGGCCTAGTGTGCTTTCTCCAAATGCAGAAGTACTTTCTGTTAGTCCGTAATATCAGGGCTTATGAATATAACCTATATGTTTATCTGTGCTACAAAGAGTCCTGTATTAGTCTGCTTGGGCTGCTGTAACAAAATACCATTGACTTGGGTGGTGTAAACAACAGAAATTTATTTCTTCCTAATTCTGGAGTTTGGGAGTTCAAGATCAAGGTACTGGCTGATTTGGTTCCTGATGAGGGCTCTCTTCCTAGCTTGCAGATGGACACCTTCTCTTTGTGTCCTCACATGGTAGAGGGAGAGAGTTTGTTCCCTTGTATCTCTTCTTAGAAGGGCACTAATCCTGTTGAATAAGGGACCCACCCTTATGACCGCATTTAGCCTTAATTACATTTATAAAGGCTGTCTCCAAATTCAGTCACATTGGGGATTGGGACTTCAACATATGAATTTTGAAGGGACAGAAACTTCAAGTTCATAACAAATTCTTACCAAAAAAAACAAAAATGACATAACTCATATTTTTTAACATTGTTATTAAGTTCCCAAATTAGACCAATTTGAGTGTATTTGGTGAGTCAAAAATCCCACCTCTGCCTTTCTTTTATTTTTATTTTGTATTATATATTCTCTTTTATAAAATTATATTGGGGTTTATCTACTATAAAATAGTGACAAAAATACTTTATCTTGGCCAAGCTAAGATGAAAACTGTTAGAAGTATTATGGCCATAAACCATACTCAGTACATAGGAAAAGTGAAGTATGTCCCTATACTCCCAGTCTTAGTTCTGTCCACACAACTTTCAAAACCCAGTAATGAAACTTAGAGAGATAATTATAACTTCCAAACTATATTTGATAGAAAAAAATTAAAGGAGCTTAATTTTTATGACAAAATTTATTTACTTTAGAAAAGCTTCATTACTTATCCTTCTTAAACTAAAGCAATGTTTCACAAATGAGATTGGTTGTTCACAAAGGAAATAATAGAACCTTCATAACAGAAGACCATGTTTACACAAGTGAGTACATTCTGCCAGTAGAATCAATTATATATGTAATATAAACGAATAGATAAGTTTTTTTCCTTTCAAAAACCAAATCTTTTTGTCTCTAATGTGAGACTCCTGTTGTAATATTTTTGGCTGGCTAACTTGATGTGTGCTGATTTGAGAATATTGAAATTACTCAGCATGTGTCTTTACTGAAATCAGCAGATTACAAAATGTGTAGGATAATTTCAGGATCCTTTAGTCTGTGAAGTTTATCATATACTTTTTTGCCATCTGACCACAAATAAATATATGCGAAATATTTTTGTTATAAAAATATAATCTCCTGTTACTAGAACTTCATTAATTGTGGCCTTATAAGGCTTACAGATTTGATTAAATCATGGTTTCTTTTGTAATCTTAGAAAATTTTGTAGAAACTTTTTTCCAGATTTCTCAAGCCACTATACTTACAGATTATATTTTTATAGAAAGCAGAAAACATGTATTATTAGTTGAAGCTGGTAAATCTTAGCATCATAATATGTGGAAAAAATAGAAATTTTAGAATTACACATTTATAAATATTTGTTAAATACCTACCTTATACAAGTACTATGCCAGGCCTTATGTTAGCCATGTAGTTAGGTTTATGGGGACAAAATAATAAAGACAGTCTTTGTGGAGCATTCTAGCATAAAACCTTCCTCAACTAAATAATAAGTGGTACTTTTGTATCTATAAAACAATTTATATCAATATTCCTCCAAAAGAGAAAAATCATTCAAGTAAAATCTTAATACACAAGTCTTCTATTTCTTGGCTTGTTCTAGGAAAGGGAACATCCAAAAAAGAAAAATGATATAAATTTTTAAAATTAGTTTTAGCTTTTACTGTCACTAATAAATCCATAGAAATGATAATTTATATATACTTTTGATCTTAAGTAGTCTGGAAAGTTCTCTTCCTTTTTTATTTATTTCAGAGACTAGTGAAATGATTTTTCTTTTCCTCATATAAAATTTTTGATAGTTTCTTAAATTATTTATATGACAGTTTATAACTTTTGGGGAACCATGTGGTTGGTATATCTGTTTTAGAATATCATATCACTAAAATAGGTTGAAGCATAGTCTATTCTGGAGAAAATTGATAAGAGCAAATAAATTAAAGGAAATTAGCTCAAGAAAAGCTTGAAGAAACAAGATTTACCTGCCTGGTCATGTCCTTGAGAGGTTCCATGGCTGGCAGAACCCAGAATAAACTATTAGTATCATAACCTTGTGGATTTGGTGTGTGCATGTATGTGTATGTGAGTTTTATTGGAAACCTTATCCTGTTTTACATATATCTATAAAAAATTAGGTCTTTAAAATCTATTGAATGCTCAAGACATACAAGTAGGTATCATTAAAATACATCAGCCTTTTTATTCAAAGCTTAGAGGCAAATTTTAGGTAAATGAATGTTTACTAGACCACCACCTACTTCTTCAGTAGTTTGTAACAAGATGTCAGAAACAGAGATTAGAACACAAGCAAGCAAAACCTCCCTCAGTCTTGTTTTACCTGAACTTACCAAAGTAGAGACTAAATCAACTTGGAACTACTGACCTTGGCTTTCTGCAAACCAAGTGCTAAATATGAGCTAGGTAAAGTTCGCACAGCATGATCCTAAGGACAGAGCAGATGGTTTTTACAACCAAAAGGTTGGCAGTGAATGCCTAGCAGTTTTCAAAACAATGAGATCATTTTCCAGCCAGAGGGGACACCCTTCCTCCTGCAGAAACTCCAGACAGCATATTTTATACTAATCAGCCCTTTAATTCAAAGTTATAAAAATTCAGATTCTTATCACTTATATTTAAATGCTTCTGCTTTAGATGTTATGTGTTGTATATGCACTCTAGCGTGCACGATGGTATACAAATTTTAGAAATAATAACTAGCTATTTCTTAAAAGCTATCTTAAGGAATATCTGCTTCAATTGGCAAGCGTGCTTTCAACTGAAATGTTTTTAGAGTCGTTTTAGGAAAGTCATTGATGCCATCGTCCACCAGTAATTTTCATGTAGCTGTCATGTTGAAAGTCTCCTTTACTATGTAAAATGAATTGTGTTTTTTCAGTTTTAGTTCATGTTTCCTTTTAGTGCATGTGCGTGTGTGTGTGTGAATTCAAAAGAGCCAATTGATTTTTTTAAAAGTGCCATTTGATGGTTTCTTAAACAGTGGGAATTGATTTTTTTAACATGCCATGTTATTGATTAAACATTGATAATTTATGTTTAAGTAAAAAGCTTTTGGAAACTTCTTTAAAATGAGCTTAGCCAGTCAGATATCAGTAAGGCAGTAGGATTTCTGGAGGAAGAGCATTCCATGCAGAGAGGCAGATAAACGCAAGGGCTCTGAGGCAGGATCTTACTGTGTATGTCTGAGGAAAAATCGTTAGGCCAGTGTGACTGGAGCAGGGTGAGAAAGTAGAAAAGAAGAAGTTAGGATATAGTCAGGTGATTGAGGTTAGAAGCTGTAGGGCTTATTGGGCATTCTAAGGATTTGTCATTTATGTAAAGCCACTGGAGTGTTTAGAGCAGAGGAATGACATATTTAGACTTGTATACTTAATCTATATGTAGAAAATAGGTTGGAGAGGGCCACGGTGGAAGCAGGGAGATCATAGGAGAGCCTATAGCAGTCAGTCAAACAGCAGATGACAGAGTCCAGAGTTAGCATGACTGAGCTGCTTAGGGATGCTCTGATCTTGGATCTATTTTATGTGTAGCCAATGGAAATTGCTGATGGATTGCATGTGAGGTGTGAGATGAAGGGAGAGACCAAAGATAGAATAAAGGTTTTCAGCCTGAGCACATGGAATCATGGAAGTGCCATTTATTGCAATGGGAAGCCTACATAAAGAACAGATATGGGGAGTAAAGGACAAGATTAGAAATGGGTTTCATACATGCTAAGTTTGAGATATTTATTCGAGCTAAGTGGAGATGTTGAATAAACAGTAGGATAATACAAAGTTGGAATTGAGAAGTCCCAACTGGAGACACAAATATGGAAATCAAAAGTTTATAGATGATATTCAAAGCCATGGAATTGGATTAGATACCAAAGATGTGAACATAGAGAAGAGAAACTGAGATGTATGAGGCAATGATTCCGATTTTACAAGTTGCCTGTTTACGAAATTCTGCAGACACATTGTGTGCTAAGCTCTCAGATACATAGAGATGCTTCCTGGTGTTTCTTTCCGCTTTAAATCCTCGAATCAGAAAGCTTCCTAGCTAAATTTTAAAACAATCACATTTGTGTCAAAAGATGGAAGTAGATAAAGTAAACAGACATAATAGTGTCTATTGCTTGGCTGTACAATTGATCAATTTCAGGAGAAAAAAAATGAATAGGGTTTAGAATGTTGATTTTACTTTTGTGTGTGCATGTCTATAGTTTTACTAATAAGAAAGACTGAAGTAACCAGCTTACTTAATATATATATATTATTTTTTTCAGAGTATACTGTCCTCGTAACTGTATGCAAGCAAATCCACATTATGCTCGTGTCATTGGAACTCGAGTTTACTCTGATGTAAGTATCCTAATTTATACAGCATTTATTGTGTATATGTACACTAATATACAGAACATGGAAACATGCTGATATACATATCCTCAGAAGAGTTACTCATCAATATCACTGAAAAATTAATATCCATATGTAAATCTGAATTCATAATCATTTTTTAACTAAATTTCTTTTTCATATTGTCCCCATATATTTTATGAGACAGTTAATGAAATAATCCACAGATATTTTGGGTAAGGGAAATGTATTTTGCCTTTCATTAACCTTTCTTTTGGCTCTTTGGTATTTGAAGTCTAAACTGGACAATTAAGAATCTGTCAAATGTATGAACAGTGCCTTCACTGCCAAAGGGGCATTTAAAAAGTAGCATAGAGTCATAAACAGATATACTATATTAAAATATATACAAAAGGAAATTAGTTGAGGGGATGTTGTAGTGGATGACTTTAGTGGGATTGGACAAAGAATGTGAGCCGTGATGGCTTCAGGATGGTCACGTGCTCTTTGAACCAGGTTTGAAGTGTGGGTTGGTAAAGAGTGTCAGGGACACATTCTAGTTGAGATGTGTGGCATCTACAAGGACACGGGGGTGAGAGTGAATGAGCTGCATGGGGGCCTAGCAAATAGCTCTGCTTGTCTCTGAGCTGCTGAGAATTGGAGCTAAGAGGGGCTGCAGCCAAGTTAGTCTGAGGGATAGAGGAGTCCAGCTCTTCAAATGGGTAGATAGAGTCTGAAAGTGCATGCTGGTGAGTTTAGGTTTTATGTGGCGGATATTTAGAAACTGTTGCAGATTTCTGAGCCAGAGAGTGACAAAAACAAATTTAGAAAATAGCTTCTTCATGCATTCAATAGAATACTAGCCAATTTGATAGTGTAAAGAGATCTGAAATACGGGCATTACCACTGGTTCCTCTTGATGACTTCATTTAGGTCCAGTTTTTTTTTTTTTAATTTAGCTTTAACTTTGAAATTTTTCTCATTCCAAGTCTCTCTCAAGCTCGAGGTTTACATTATTCTTATCTGTAGTTTATCAGTGTCCTGCTAGTATCTTGACTTAGCTAGTCCTCACATTGGTGCTTATATTCTTGCCTCTGTTTGAAATACATCCTTTTTGAAATTTTTCTGTCAAAACTGTGTTCATTCTTCATATTCTAAATTATTGACGCTTCCTCTGTGAGGTTTATTGCTGGATCTCGTAACCCAAGTCTGAAGTTTTCCTTCTTTCAACCCCTATAACTTTGTTTTTTCCTTTTAGCATTTAGCCTGTTTTATTAGGTATTATGATTGTTACCCTATCTCTTTTACTAGTTTGTAAGTTCTTTGAGGGCAGCAGCCAAGAAAGTCATTTATCAAGTTTTCATCACTAATTTGATGTCTGCCATGCTGCAAGTGAGATAGGCTTATTCCTGCTTCATAGAACTTAGAGCACACAGTGTTAATCAGACATTCAGCAAGTACCTTGCGCATAAATATTTGTTGAAAAAACAAACTAATAAGCATATGGGAATGTGCATATCTGGAATCATCAGAGATTTCCAAAGAAACCATACTTTCATACTTTTCAGATTTTCCTTTTAAGCAACAGATCTTTTCATTTTAGTTATGTCTGTCTTTCAGAATAGTCTACATAATTCTGTACTTTTAAGCCATCTCTTTGCTTGAATTAAGGTTTTGTCAGAACCTATATCTTGAGATCGTTTTATCTTCCTACATCAGTGAAATGGGTAGGTAATATATATTATTACGTAGGTCCTTTGAAGAGTAAGGTGGAAATGTGAAGACTGCTCTCACATGCTAAGTACAGAGTCAGAGATTAAACCATTAATTGCTAGTCTTCTCTGCCCCTACAAAATACATTATCTCTTCAGTGAGGTTCATATGGAAAAGTGAGAAACAATCACCAACATCTTTCCTCCCTCTCTCCTTCATTTTTTGCTTCCTTCCTCCCTCCCTCCATTCCTCCCTACCATCCTCCTCCTCCTCTTTCTTCTTCTCTCTCTCTTCATTTATTGAATTAGAACTTGTACATTCTACTGCTTTGAACTTTTATTTATAGTTTACTACAGACTAAGTTAATTTCTGCATTAATTAAAATATTCCACTCTTCACAGATAAATTCTTTCTTATCATCATATATTAATTCTTACAAACTGTGTATGAAAGGAAAATGTCTTCTGACCTTTGGACTTAAATAGGAATGCCTGCTGACTGCATAGTTCTAGGCAAAACAATAGTCTCAAAGCATTTTAAGTGCTTGGCTTTAGTGAATGTTATATCTAAGCACTTTTTTTTGCCTTGGGTAAAAGTGCTGATAATACCTTTTTAACAGAAGAGAATAAATACTGAAATGTGTATAGACTTATTTTTAATTCAGTCTGTTCTGAACCATATTGGAGGCAAATTTTAATTCAGTGTGGGCCTTTCAATGTTGAATAAAATGCCTCCTCAGAGTAAAGATACAGGTTTTAGATATATGGTCTTTTGTGATATAGCAAAAGCATGAAAAGGATTAAACAGCTTGGTATTCAGGCTTTCTGATCTAATAAATACTGACTGATGCTGCAGAGTTCACAGCACAGTAATAAAGCAAGGTCATGTAAGATACACATGCTTATGTGAACTTACAAAAGCATATTAAATCACCCACGTATGCATTGAGATAAGAAAAGAACACACCAGTGGTATCAGAAAAGACCCACAGGGATATGAGGCAGATTGCTTTTTACTGAGACAGTTCAAATATCTCCTTTTGTGGAATGTCCTCAGTCTACACTCTCAGCTATTGACAGATTTTGGTAGAAAATTGGATTAAAGCAAATGTTTAAATCTTGAAAAGATTTTGATAGGCCAAAAGGAATGATTTGACTTTTAGAAGTTATTTTTTGTAAAAATTTGAAAATATTAGACCTGAAACAATAATTTTCTTCTCCATAGAAATCACATTCAATCAAGATAGTACGACTGGTACAATATATATAACCTTAGAATGTTCCTAAGGTTCATGTCAGACTACTCAAAGCAGGGTGATTGGCACTGCAAATTTAGGTAGAAGTTATGATTGTTCTTCATTTTTTTCTTCTTAGAGTTATTCTTTTAGGCAAAAATTTTCTGCATAGATTATGTTATTTAATAGGAAGTGACTTCCCATTTAATATATACCATAATTTTGGAAAAGGAGCCATGGAAATGTACAGAACTATTGCTGAATTTGTATTAGGCAAAACGCAACATAAATCAGGTACAAATAACCCAACCTTTCAACATTTGGCCACAGTGACTCCAATAGGGACTAGCATAGGTTAAAATTTAAAAAGGACAAATAGACCCTAGAATAGATAAAAGAGGCCAGGTGCGGTGGCTCACAGCTGTAATCCTAGCATTCTGGGAGGTCGAGGCGGGTGGATCGTTTGAGCTCAGGAGTTCGAGACCAACCTGAGCAAGATCGAGAACCCATCTCTACTAAAAATAGAAAGAAATTAGCTGGACAACTAAAAATATATAGAACAAATTAGCTGGGCATAGTGGCACATACTGTAGTCCTAGCTACTCGGGAGACTGAGGCAGGAGGTTCATTTGAGCCCAGGAGTTTGAGGTTTCTGTGAGCTAGGCTGACACCACGGCACTCTAGCCTGGACAACAGTGAGACTATGTCTCAAAAATAAATAAATAAATAAAAAATAAGAAGAGATAAAAGGAGCTGATTTGCTGTTTCTTGCTTTGGCATCTAAAAACCTACAATGCAGACCGGACAGGTCTTTGCTAGATTAGAGCCGGAAGAGCGTGTCTTATCACTGCAGCCTCCCTGAAGATCTGCCCTCAGAGTTGCTCATTATGGGCTTTGAGATTTGACTTTTGAAACATTCCTTTATGTTCAAAACATTATCCTCTAGCTGCTCACTGGCTATCAATAAAGGGACACATTTCAGTGACTTTAGTCCAATAGAAGAATAGGCTGGGCAAGTCCAGCAGGAATTTCCTAACAATGGCACGTTTTTTCCTTGCCTCCTCAGCTGTCCAGTATCTGCAGAGCAGCAGTACATGCTGGGGTGGTTCAGAATCATGGTGGTTATGTTGACGTTATGCCTGTGGACAAAAGAAAGACTTACATTGCTTCTTTTCAGAATGGAATCTTCTCAGAAAGGTAAAAAACAAAACAGAACGTGTATATGTATGTGTGTGTATATATATGTATATTTTTATATACCATCCATCTCTTTATTTATGATTGCTTTACAATGGGCCCATTTTAGTATGGGTTCAAAGTTAAGTGTCAGAGCCAGTATGTTTCCTTTGCACACGTTTGTAAACCATCTTCCAGGGATGGGAGAAGCTGTAGTACCAGAGGTGCCTGTCTCCTGCTGGCTTATAAAAATCAACATGAAAATCGGATTACAAGTCAGAACCACTCTTTTGTTAATTGATCTTATAATTAGGAAATTTCTTTCATCCTCTTTTGGATTTTCTAGATTAGTTTTTATGTTTCAGTCTCTCTAGGTGAGCAAGGAACTGAATATTTCTCTAATCCAGTTATCTGATAAAGTATTTGACAAAAACAATGAGTCTGATTTTCCCTAGAACCAAGTTCTCTTTTTGATTTGAAGTTTGATACCTAGTATGATATGAATGAACTCTTTCAGGTCATCGCAATATAATTTAGCCCGCCATTATTATATATTTTAAGGATTTGAGAAAATCCATGTGACTCACTTTATCATGCATAAATATTAAGAAAAATGAACCTATGATGATTTTTTAAAAAATCATTAGTACTTATGGAAGTAATATTAAGTCCCATTTATTTTTATAAATATAAAAACTTTTAGATATTTTCCTGGGTTCTTCAAAATTGCCAATGGAATGTTCACATATATAGTAATTTTCGAAAGGCCTGCAGCAGAATATGCCATGCAGGGTATCTAGATTGCCTTCCACATAACCATCTGGGTGTCATCATCATAATAAGACAGATATGTATTATTCTTATCTCTGAACTGCTGAGAATTTTTCAGAGGAGACTGTATCAAGAGGCCATTGTTGAGAAGGTGACTTCTCTATAACCTGGCTCATGGTCTCCTTAAGCAGATACGATATATAAGATGAACTCCTGAGTTACAGAACCTGATATGTAACTTTATAAGCTAAATGGGGTGATATGGTTTCATGTACCTCTCATACTTCTTAAGTTTATTTTAAAATATAAAATGATAGATGATAAACTAGTAAAACTGAGAATAATAATTATTTTAGAGTACCTCCTATGAATATTCCAGACACTGGACAATACTGGGAACTTTAGGTATATTAACTTAGCTCCATTAACAGCCCTTTAATGTCAGTTCCATAAACCCTGATATTATATGTATCAACTGAGGCTCAAAAAAGGTTATATGATGTGTTAAAGTTCATATAACTTGTAAAAGCTCAGAGCTCAGATTCAACCCCACATCTGTGGGCTCAGAGATGTGCATTTTTCCGATATACTACTGCAGACAAAGAAGAAACACACCAAACACATCCACTTCCTAGGGCATTTGGTCAATCTGTTGTTGATAAATAAAAATAGCTTTATGTTGGCCCTTGCTTATATGAAAAACTTGGTGTGTGTGCATGTAGAGGTGTGTGTATTTATTTTGTGTGCTTTGTGTTTGCACACGTGAGATGATATTCTTTTCTCACTTTAAAACTCTCTCCCTTTTTTTCTTATACATGAATAAATACATAAAATGGATTTCAATTTGTCACTTTCTTACCATTTATTGGGTTAATCTGTAAGTCTTATTAGTTATTAAGCAAATAAAACTTTATGTAAAAATGTAAAAACTTCAAAAGTTTACGGTTGATTAGAATAAATAATGATGAATGGTATTATCAATGTGTTAACCTTTAAAGATTTAATAATATACCCTGATTGATGTTGCCAAATAAAATATAAACAATTTAATAAAGAATAAATTTTATGAGTCTGCATTCTTTAAACTTCCATTTTAAAAGTATCCCCAAAATGAGATTGAATGTTGTGTGTTTGCATTTGTTCATTTCAGTGAAGAAATGCTTAAGTCCTTTCAGATTTGACCATTAAATTTCCTCACTATCATTTTTCTTAAAACTATTATAATCTATATGATAGCACATTTAGGAAATGATAGCAAGCTAGACTCTAGAGTATTGCCTAAGTGTCTGCAACCATTTTAACTTGTAGCCATCCCAATAGCTGTAAACCTTAGTCTCAGTATTGCCCAGGTAAAATCAAATAACAACTGCCTAACTTTGCTTTATTAAAATCAAAGAAGGTAATATATTAGTAAGATATCTAGAATCTATGAAGTTTTATAGAGACTACTATTACTGCCATTACACATCTTAAATTTCTTTAGTAAACTTGCAGTCCACCATACAACCAAGATTTAAAGAATTATGTCATCCTCACTCAAGCTTTCCAATAACAATAAATTATAGTAGCCTAAGAAAGTTGACCATCTGGATTCATATTCTTAGGGCTGCTTTCTGGACTGTCATAAGAAAGCATGATTTATTGGAAGGATTATTTGTGGAGATGACATCAATGTATTTCTGTATTTTTTGCAGTTTACAGAATCCTCCGGGAGGAAAGGCATTCAGAGTATTTGCTGTTGTGTGAAATGAAACACTTGGAAGAGGATCATAAAGACTATTCCAAATGCCATGTTTCTGAAGTTTGTATAAAACTGTAACATTACTGTACAGAAGATATCGACTATTTTCAGCCCAAAAAAGTGCCAAATGCATATCTTAATAGACAAAGTCTATGGAATAAAACATGGGACATTAGCTTTGGGAAAAGTAATGAAAATGTAATGGTTTTAGAAATCCTGTGTTAAATATTGCTATATTTTCTTAGCAGTTATTTCTACAGTTAATTACATATTCATGATTGTTCTACATTTCATATATTATATGGTGCTTTGTGTATGCCACTAATAAAATGAATCTAAACATTGAATGTGAATGTCCCTCAGAAAATCATCTGGTGCATTTAAAAAATAGTCAACTCTAAAGCTGAAAGGAACCTTATCATCACATTTTCCCCAGTCTAGTGTTATGCCATTATGTACTCCAAGTAATCTCAAACTATTTTCCACTTAATACCTGTACAGTTTTTTCTTTTGTTAAGTTTAGTCATATAGAATATTAAGTTCTGATATTGCACTTCTTGTTTTGTATAAAATAATCCTTTAATATCCAAATGAATCTGTTAACATGTTTGATTCCTTGGGAATGGTCTTAATTAGTCAAGAGTTAGCAGTATGAAAACATTCCTGGTGATCGTATAGTAAATATAGGGTTAAGCATGGGCAGCCAGAGCTTTCTATGTATTGTTAAAATTGAGGTCACATATTTCCTTTTGTATCCTGGCAAATACTCCTGCAGGCCAGGAAGTATAATAGCAAAAAGTTTAACAAAGATGAGTAAATGTATTACATCACCATTGCCACTGATTTTCTTAATGGCAAATGGCCTTATATATAAATGTTGCCATATTATGGTACCTATAGTGGTGATATATTTGTTTCTATGAAAAATGTATTGTGCTTTGAGACTAAAAAATCTGTAAAATGTTACTTTTGGTAATTTTTTTTGTCTGCTGGTGAATTTATTCTTTCCTATAAACATATTAAAATGAATCATGTTTCCAAGTCTTATTTTCAGTTCCCTTTGCATGCTTATTTTAATTTAGAAATCATTATAAGATAAATGAACAAAATTAGTGTAAGCCTTTGAAATTGGGTTTACTAACATTAGTATAAATAACATATATAATAGCAGAAGTCCGCAAAATTAACCTGATTATGTATTTGTATGTGAAAGAGAACACATTATTACAAATATTCTAACGGGAGAATTTAAGTAGAATGAGGGAGATGAGTTTTTGAAGTATAAGGAAAGAATCTGAAAGATATAAAGTGATTATAAAGGAATTGACAAGACAATACTTCAAATATTTTTAGCAAGTAAATGAGTAGGAGTTGAGCAGATAAAAGGGAGATAAATTACACATTGGAATCAGGAGAGCAAGAAAGCTGGATAATCAAAAAGGAAAAAAGAAGAGAGGGTCTCACATAAATAGAACCAACATTTCATGATCATTTATCAAGGATTGGCAGGAAGGTAAGTGGTCCAAAATAATTGGTAATCAAAAGTTAATGATTTATACCTTAAAATCTTCAAAACCTTAAGCAGATTTTGTGGGGATGTCTTTTCCAAGAAACACTACCCACCTTCATCAATAGTGTGACTTTACCCAGGCACATCCTGCAATATCAGGCTGTTCCTTACTGCTCTCCCCTAATAGGGAAGCCCTGTCAACCCCATCAGTATATGGGTTCTCACATTTGCTTCTAGTTTCCATCCCATCATCACTTTCCTGCACTGTTGCAATGTCAGCTGGAACCTCTGCATCACATCCCTCTCCATTTCTTTTCAATGCATCTGTATTTCTTTCCATCTCTGGAATAACTCTCTTCCATCAGTTTCCATTGCTTAAGAAAGCCAACCCCCCTTGTAAAAGCATTTAGGAACCTTCATAGTCTTGTTTGTATGTTTATCTATCTTCTACACAAGGTGTGTCCTTGGGTAAGTTATTTCACTTTCTATTCTTCAATTACCTCACCTTTAAAATGGGACAAATAATATCTCATAGAGATTGATTGCTCTAAAAATTGAGACATTATGTGTAATGTACTTAATGGAATATAAAACACGTAATGTGTATTCAATAAATGTTATTTCTAATTATCATCATAATCATTTTTGTTTTTATTTACCTTGGGAAACTATGAATATATCATACTATGCCATTGATCCTTTGGCACTTAACTAAATGTGATATTCTTTTGG
This sequence comes from Mirza zaza, assembly GCA_008750895.1. NCBI lineage: Eukaryota > Metazoa > Chordata > Mammalia > Primates > Cheirogaleidae > Mirza > Mirza zaza. The sequence continues at coordinate 63,904 of VSMD01082745.1, forward strand.
AATTTTCCTGCAGTTCTCCTGGTGAGAATTAGATGCTCTCTAATATGATACCCTTTTAATTTGACTATTTTAAATACTTAATTTGCCATGTTTATATATAGTTTTTTAAACTTAAGGATAAATTCTTTGAGAATGGTAATACTCTTTCTTATCCGTCTTTCTACCCAAGAGCACAATTGTCTCAGGGATTTTTACCTTCTTGCACTCTACAAATGGTAGGCCAATATTGTTAAATGAATGTTTAAACAGTTCCTAATTTTATTCTTGATAAGTGAATATTTTTGCACATTGTCATAGTGGAAGTTCAACATTAAAGTATTATAGCCAAAGAAAATAATTTATGGATAGATATTTCATATGTAGTCAATACTTAGTATTAACATCATTATTTTAGCTTTTAAAATTTACCCAACCATATATTAATCAATGTTTTTCATATATTACATATAATTTAGAACTTCAAGCAGAGTATAAAAAAGTCAATTTCTCACCTAATATTTTAGATAATTTGCATATTACAGCATCCACTTTTCAATTCAATATTGTATTTTAAAATCTTGACCGTTTTCTAACATTTCTGACATGTTTTTAAAAGAAATGTAAGGTCTCCTAATAGCATGAGGAGCTAAGCAAAGAAACAAAGCTATCATTTTTGCAAACATACCAAATTTCGGATTTGGAATTTAAGCTAATTTATTGCACAAAGAATGACATTGTTTAAGTTGGTTTAGAAAACTATCTGAGGTGATATTTCTACCCTGGCACCATAATATTCAGGAGCTGAAGAAATAGTTTAGTGAAATAATCTGATCCTCTTTCATTAATTTGTTGGAATTAAGTCTAAATTGTATCAGTTTGAGATTTCAAAAAGGCAGGCAAACTCTTCAGAATACTGCTGTTATGCTTAGCAATTAGGTATTTTCTATTTCCTCTTATCCCCCAATCCTATGGCACATTGCATGGAATAATCAGAGTGTAAAACAATGCTGATAAGCAAACATTCTTGCATTAGATCATTAAGTTGTGGAAACTAATTTTCAATAAATAAAAACATTTTCTAATTAAAACCATAATGAATAATCAATTATGTTTATGACATTGCTGATGAAGATGAAAATCTGAGGAACTATACAAAATTGTATCTGATAAACACGGTTTTTAAAAGAAACATGTACAGAAGATGAAGTGGAAATCAGACCACTTATGCTAAAAGAATTAAGAATTTTTTTACAAGCGATATGAGCTAGGCTAGGAACAGCATGGCTAGGAACAATATAATGAAAAACAATAAATAAGTAATAGCTTCTCCTGAAGCTTTCTGCTTTTTGCTTTCATTCATGCAAAAAAAATATTGAGTTCCTACAATCTGCTATGGATGGTACTGATCACTGCCATATGTTTATAAGCAAAAATGCCCTCAGGAAATTATATTCTAGTGAGGTAAACATTAGTGAGATAATCACAAAAATAAGCATGATTATAAACTATGAAGACTGTAGGACTGCATATCTACAAAGAAAATATTCATAGTACCATGAGAGTATTGAAAAGTTGGACTTGACCTAGGGGGTAGAATAAGGATGACTTTCCTGAGGAATTGACATTAAAACTTAGATCTTAAGGATGAGTAGGAGTAACTAGGAAAGAGAAGAATTCCTTGCATAAAACAATGTGCAAATATTACTACCTTATTGAAGGAACATTCTAGAAACAACAGTAATGGAAAGCCAAAAGTCAATGTGTCTTGAGGGCAGAGAACAAGAGATGCTTTATGATAGGAGTCTGGACGAGTAAGTGGGGGAATGGAGAAGGCTGGACAGCATCTCTAGAGGTAAAATGTACCACTGGTGCTCAAAGAGATGCCCAGATTGAACAAGACTATGTCATGATCCAAACAGTATGCACTCAGGTATTCAGAGTTTGAGCAAAGAAGCACAAGTATTGAATACACTGTATAATATCAACCTGAGAGTTTTATAGCACTTTATAATAAAGTAATACTCCTGGGTTCTAAAGAATTTGATTCCTATATGATTAATATACCCATAATCAATGGATTTCAGATGATTGAGAGAGGCGAGAGAGGATGACGTGTAGAAACACTGCTATACATTTCATACATGTTTTTTGATTCTTAAAACGTGAGAAATATTATTTTCTCATTCTAATATCTTAGAATGCAGATTCTAAAAGGTTAAGCTACACTGTCTTCAATTTGAGAAATGTAATTCATGTCTCTATCTCTCTAAATCCAAAGCCCATTCTCTTGCTACTAGATCACCCCTGCTGAACATTTCCATAGGGACAGAGAATAACTCCACTAGTTTCTTCTACACTATGTTTAGAAATTCAAAATTTTATAATCCTTGAATATGCTATAAATTTGTTAGATGTAGGAAAACTCGTAAAAAAGGAATAGAGATTTAGCTTTCTTTAGAAGTGGCCTATAAAAAGATTAAATAATAATAATAAAAAAAAACATTGGTTCAAGGAACACCAGAAAAGGATGAGATTTGTGTTCCACACATATTTGAATTAGTAGGCTACTTTTTCAAGATAATAAACTGAATTACTTCACTTTCCCCAGTGTGTAAAAAAGGAAAATAAAGTGAAACAAAAATATTATGCTCATGAAGGCATGAATATCCTGAAAACGGACAGCGGTTGGAATCATATCAATGATGAACATTAATTAAGGCTTGCTCTTAGGCTTTGTTAGGCCTAGTTATTTTATTTTTGTCCTTATTCCCACTATGTGACCCATATTATTAAAACACAACACTTCTGATGTCTCAGATTAAAGCCTTGGTTACTTAGCAAAGCCACCCACCTTGGCAGGGGCTGAACACCACCTTCTCTCCCACCATTATGTGGCTGCTGCCATCTCTGCTTTAGCATTTTAACCTTCCAGATGCTATTTCTACTAAGTGGTTTGGATTTTTATTTTATTTGTTTATTAATTTATTTTTTGATTTTTTTCCATCTGTTTTGGGTTTTTTTGTTTTGTTTTATTTTCTTTTGATCTTTAATCTTACCTTATGAGTGCCCCGTTTAGGAGTTAGCTAATGATTTAGGGGAGATTTGTGTATTAATTATTGGACAATGTCTCTGAGGTTTCCTCCTCTCCTGATATCTGCATATTTGTCCTTTGAATCCTATTCAGTGTAGCAGCCCCAAAATATCACCTCAGTCCTCTCAGCACACTATGACTCGCACTTTCTGTTCACGCTTTATTCCTCAGCTGAGATTTGGAAAATGACTTCATGAAAAGCTCAGAAAGGACGAGGGTACACATTATACACTTCCCTTCTCTCAGGGACTATAGCCCTGTAAGACTTGCTGACATTGCTTGATTTCTAAAACCTCCAAATACATGTTTTATAAAATTGTCCAGCTTTTATAGTTGTTATGTGCTGGAGAGTTAGCTATTCTACTGTGGGTAGAACCACAAAGTTACAAATGTTTATTTTTTAAACTGTATTTTCTATAGAAAAATGTAATGAAACCCATGACAATAATAATATCAAGGTCAAAGAATATATGATGAAAAGTATTATTAGTACCTGAACCCCAGGTTCTCTTTATAAATTCGACTAAGCTTCATTCATATTTACAGTCACAGATATGCATATCTTTGTGTGTTTATGAAGATGTACAAACATACACTTGAACTCTTAACCATCATGCTACTCTAAGTAAGAAATTAATACTTCCTTATTAATTTAAAACACTTTCCCAGTCATTTTTCTTTTCATTTTTAATGTTGAATTTGTATGTTGTTAACTCTATTAAATCATTTTTCAAATGATTTCTGAATTGTGTGACTTGCTTATCACCATTCTCACTACAAGCATATGTTTAAAAAAATCTTCTAATGTTTTCTTCAAGTACTTTAAAGTTTCCATTTATATATTTAACTGTTACATCAATCTAAAACTTATTTTTGTATAAGGACTGAGGGAAGAAGAAATCCAGCCATATTTTTCCAAATGATTATCCATTTTTCCTAATACTGTTTTTTGAATAGTTTCTTTTCCATATAAATTTGAAAATGCTGCCTTATTTGAGTGAAATTTTCATAAATATTTGATATAATTATTGAGTCTGTTTCTGATTCATTGATCTACTTATCATCCAGTACTAATATGTTTTATTAATTTGCTTTGTAATACATTTTAATGCTTGGTATGGCTTATTACTCATGTTTTTAATAAATTTCTACCTAGTGTCACATTTTTATATTTCCATAGGAAGTGTAAATTCATTTTTTGTCAGTGAAATATTCCAGTTTAAGAGCAACAAGTATGATATGGAGTGCCCTATGCTTTTGCTTTTTGGTTATTATAGTTTCTGCCACCATGATTTCTATACTTTTCATTAAACCAGATCCATGCTATTTCTTAGACCCTATTACAGTAGTTTCAGACATTTTATTGGCCAGGAACATCGTAGCATGCTTTAGAGGGATACCTTTATTGAGAAAAGTATGCCTTTTACTCAAAGCCTCAGACAATGAGTCCAGATCTCTAGGCTTTGGACCCTTGGAAGAGAGCAGAACTATCACAGGGGTCTGTGAATCATTCAAATGTCTTAGAGTGGAATCTGCTGATTTTGTTTAGCTGGCATTGACTCATTCCTCTTCTGATAAGAATATATTCGTTTTACTTGGGGGAACGTACTTACTATACTTTCAGTACATATTATTCATTTGGAGGTGATCCTATCCCCAGAATCCTGGGGTAGACGGTGATCTAGGCCTATAACAAAGCATTTTCTAACTAAAGTCACCATTTCATGATGGAAACATGAGAAAAATTCTGTGTTTTTATTTTTAACTATTTTGAAAAAGCAAAATAGTTTGGGAAAACTATTTTGAAGTGATTTCTTTGTGTTTTTCCTATGTGGAGATTAGCTAAGGACAATCTACTGGATCTGCTTGATGCCACCATATCATACAGCCCTGCCTGAGAATCAGCACTGAAGAAAGCAGAGCCGACACCTGCACAGAGAGGTGTGTAGCCTGCTGACACCCATCCTCTGCTCCCAGCCAAGTCTGACACTTGATAAACACCTGG